>JAUMJL010000347.1:0-41224 GCA_033558185.1 Dromococcyx pavoninus | reverse complement strand
AATTTGGGGAGGGGCTGTGGGAGCGGAGACTGCAGAGAGGGGAATGGGAGGGGAATTGGAGAGGAAGGTTGGAACGGGGATTTGTGGAGGGCGATTTGGGGTGAGGGTGTGGGACCTGGGAGAGGGAAGAGGAGGAGAATGATTTGGGGATGGGCCATGGGAACAGGGGGTCTGGGGAGAAGGGAAGGGCAGGGGGTCTGAGGAGAGGCAATTGTGGAAGGGGATTGGGGAGAGGGTCTGGAGAGAGGGGAAGGGGGTCTGGGGAGAGGGATTTGGGGAGGTGGTACTGGAAGAGACGTGGGAGAGGGTCTGGGGGTAGAGGGTGGGGAAAGAGTCTGGAGAGGGGGATTTGGGGATGGGGCATGGAAAGAGGAGGTCTGGGGAGAGAGGAAAGGGGAGGGGGACTGGGGAGAGGGTTTTGGGAAGAGATTTTGGCTGGCACCCAGCATCCCAGCACCCACCATGCTGCACCCACAAGCCCTACACCCACCATCCCAGCAACCACCATCCCAGCACCCACCATGCCAGTGACCACCGTACCAGCACCCACCATGCTGGCACCCATCATGCCCCAGTGCCCACCGTGCCGGTGCCCACTATGCCAGCTTCCAGCATCTACCTGCTGCCCATGCCAGCATCCACCTGGTCCCCTTGCCTCATCCCTGGTGAAGGATCCAGTAGACCCTGGTGCCAAACCACCAGTACTGCACATGTTGGGGGGCTGGTGAAGATGGCTGTGACCCCACCAGCCCCACCGCCCTGGCAATGCCACACGATCCCCCACGACGACACGTGGCATCGGTGCCAGGGGCCTGGCCAGGCACGCCGCCCCGAACAATCCTGCCTTTGAGTCCGAGCCCGGTGCCAGCGGCACGAGGCACTCGCCTGCAGAATGGCCCCATTCTGGTGGTGCAGGTGCCATGGGGTGTTGGGGGCTCCAGCTGCCCCCAGCTTCATCTGGGGGTGCTCAAAGCACCCCAGGGTGCTCTGGGACCCATGGGGCACTGGCACGTGGTTGGGAGGCAGCACTGTGTGGGGCTGAGCTGGACACAGGGGCAGCGGTGGGGATGGAGGGGATGTGAGGTACATCTGGGGACTCGCTGGTGGCACCTCACATCCACCCCATGGCGGTGCTGGCCACATGGCTGGTGGCACCCAGGGGGGTCTGCATGCATGGTAGGGCCCCATGGGGCAGGGGACTCATGGGGTGCCCATGTCCCCTTGGGCATGGAAATGGGGGTGCCCACGGCTGGGGCTGAGACCCTGCAAGGTGCCCACGTCCCATTGGCAGGAACCACGTGGATCCCCATGTCCTCTTGAGCTGGGACCCATGGTGTGTCCATCTCCCCTTGGGCAGGGACCCCACTAGGTGCCGATGTACCCTCAGACTGGCACCCATAGGTGCCCCGATGGGCGCAGGCTCCTCCCATACTGGTGCACCCTGGGACAGTGCCAGAGCTGTACTGGGACCGTACTGGGACCGTGGCAGTACCATGCTGGGACCATACCAGAACTGTACCAGGAGGGTACTGGGACCATACCAGAACTGTACCAGTACGGTACTGGGACAATACCTGGACCATACCAAGACATTACTGGGACTTCACCGGGACCATACTGGGACCGTGCTGGGACGATATCATGACTGGGACCACACTGGGAGCGCACTGGGACAGTACCGGGATGGTACCGATTCCATAACACGACTGTGCTAGGACCATGCCAAGACCATACTGGGACCGTACGCGGACTGTACTGGGACCGTGCCCGGGGACCATACGGGGACCATACCGGGACAGTGCTGAGGCTGTACTGGGACCATACCAGGACCGTACTGGGACTGCACCGGGACCGCTCTGGGATAGTACCGATACCGTACCGGGACTGTGCCAGGATCATACCGGGACCGCACTGGGACCGTGTCCGGTCCCGCACCGCGGCTGTACCCGGACGGCCCCGGGAGCGGGCGGGGGCCGCGGCGGTGCCAGCGCTGGCCGGGTCCCGGGCGGGGCGGGCGCAGTCCCCGCCCCCGGGGCTCTCCCGCCGCTTCCTGCGGGAACGGCCGGGACGGGGCGGTGGCGGCGGTGAGTGCGGAGCGGGAAACGGGAAACGGGGGTCCCTGGGATCCCCGTGGGGAGGTGGCTTGGGGTCCCTGGGGATCGGGGCGTGTCGGTCCCGGTGGGACGGGAGCCGGGGGTACCGGGGGGTGCCCAGTACCGAGGGTGGTGGTGAAGGGGGAACTGTGGGTCCCGGTGAGGCAGGAGGTCCCAGTGGGGCAGGAGGCGTCGGTTCTGGTGGGGCAGGAGGTGTCGGTGGGGCAGGAGGTGTTCGGTGGGGCACAAACTGGCGATCCCGGTGGGGCTGGAGGTCCCGGTGGTACCTGGGGGCGCGCGGTACCGAGGGGGGGTGGTGGAATGCGAACCGTGGGTCCCGGTGAAGCAGGCGCTGCGGGTTCCAGTGGGGTGTGAGCCGTTGCATCCCAGGGGGCAGGATTCGTGGGTCTCTGTGGGGCAGGATCCGTGGGTCTCTGTGGAGCAGGAGCCGTGGGTCATGGAGGGGTGCCCTGTGCTGTGGGTGCCGTGGGGTGGGAGCTGTTGCATCCTGGTGGAGCAAGATCTGTGGCTCTCTGTGGGGCAGGAGCTGGAGGTCTCTGTGGGGCAGGAGCTGGGGGTCATGGAGGGGTGCCCAGTGCTGTGGGCGCCGTGGGGTGGGAGTGGTTGCATCTCAATGGGAACTCCTGGGGTGCTGAGCCAGACGTGAGCCCCGACTCCGGCACAGGAGCTCCCCAAATCTCCCCATCCGAGGCGGGGGGGGGGGAGGAACTGAGACAGGGACTGGCGCTGTGCCAAGCCGCCGGTGCGACGGCGATGCCACCACCCCTGGCACCGTTGGGATTTTCTCGCCGGCCCCGTTGCACATTCCAGCCCGAGAGGTTCAGCCCACGGCACTTTCCCAGGCCCACGGCGCCCTGGCACGCCGCGCGGGGCAGCGGGAGCAGCCCATATAAGGGAAAGCCGTTGCCCATTTCCAGGCGTTTTCCAGAATTCTGGGAGCAGAGAACGTCGCTGCCGCCTCCAGCCCAGCTGCCACCGCCGGCGTTCCCGGCCGCGGCTGGCACCGACGGTGCCCGCGGGCACAAGCTGGGTGCTGCCAGCCCTGCCCACAGCATCGCGGTGCTGCAGGTGGGACGGCGCGACGGGGGTCCCCGTGCCACCACAGGGTGACCCCATACCCAGGTGGCACTGGAGTTGATGCCAGGTCCTGGGACACGATGGCATCGATGCTGTAGGGCAGCCAAAGCCTCTTAATGCCCGGCGCTCATGGCGTCCCGCGTGGCTGGAGGTCACCTAATCCCACCGGAGAGGCACGGGGCACCCACACGGAGCCCCTGTCCCAGGACCCACAGCTCCTGCCCCACAGGGACCCATGGATACTGTTCCACTGGGATGCAACGGCTTCTACCCCGCTGGTACCCATGGCAGTGGGCACCCCCGTGACCCACAGAGCCTGCTTCACCATGACGCACAGCTCCCACCCCACAGAGACCCCCAGATCCCATTCCACTGGGACCCACAGCTCCCACCCCACGGGGACCCACAATTCCTGCTTCACCAGGACCGACAGGTCCCATTCCACTGGGATGCAACAGTTCCCACCCCACTGGTCCCCATAGCGCTGAGCACTCTGTTACCACAGCTCCCTGTCCCACCAAGACCCACTGCTTCTGCCCCACTGGGACCCATGGATCCTGCTCCACCAGGATGCCACGGCCCCCACCCCATGGCACCCACAGCACAGGGCACCCCCATGAGCCCCAGAACCTCCTCCACCAGGACCCACAGATCCTGTTCCACCCCCCTCCCATGGTGCTGGATACACCCGTGGTGGGGCTGGGGGTGCTTGGGGACCCCCAGCTGGGGGGGGGTCAGAGAGTGAAGGTCAGGGCTAATCCCCCCCGGAGCAGGCAGGAACCCACAGACCCTGGACAGCCGCGTGCCCACCGCAGCACTGCTTGGGGGGGGGGAGGGGGGTAAGAGGATAAACACCCCCCCCCGGCTGGTGGGGGAGGGGCCAGTGGTGGCCAGGGGACCGAGGCGAGTGGCCACGGTGCCTGTGACGTGGGGCCAGCGCCGTAATCCCAGCGCTGAGCGGATTAGGGCGGCCGGGGGCGGCCACTGCCACTCATCCCTGGCCGGGGCTCACGTGGGGGACATCCGTCCCCCGTGGTCATTGGGGTGCTGTCCCCCCATGTGGGGCAGGGCACGAGCTGTGCCCCTGTCTGCCTCCCTAAGTGCCATCTGGGTGTCCCCTCATGTCCCCTGGCAGGGACGTGGTCATAGATAGGGATCAGATCCTGCTGGGGTTGGACGCTTGGGGTATCCTGATTGCAGTGTCCCTAGTGGCACGGGGAGTCTGGGTGCCCTGGTTGAGGTGCCCGTGGGGCTGGGTGCCCTGATACCAGAGTGCCCCTGGTTGGGGTGACCATGAGGCTGGAGGTCCTGGTGCTGGGGTGCCTGTGGGGCTGGGTGCCCCAGTGCCAGGGTGCCCATGGGTGCCCCCAGCCAGATTGGGGCAAGACTGAAGGATCTGGGGTGGGGGGAGCTGCACCCCACATCCCCCCGCGAGCCCGTGAGCCGAAGGTCTGCCCCACAGCAGAGCTGGCAGTGCCAGTCCCTGGGGGTCCAGCGTGTGGCCCGGTCCAGGGATGTGGGGCTGAACCCCACTTGGGGGGCATCACGGTTGGTTTTGGGGGGGCTCTTGTGCGGGAGAGCCGCTGGGAGGGTGGTGGCGGGTGCGCAGCCATGCGGCACGGCGGGCGTGGGGAGGAGCTGGCGGGAACCGGCCTGACCGGTTGGGTGCTGGCACCCCAGCGCTGGAGGTGGGGGGGGGGGGGGGGGTCAGCACGTGGCCAGGGTGAAGGTCACCGTCCTCAGGGCCACCCACCTGGCGGGGCGAGCGGGCTCGGTGCCTGTAAACCGTCCCTCTGCCAAGGATCGTGGCGGTGAGCCCACGCCTCGGTACCCGGGGCTGCGATTTGGGTGCCCCGGGCGGGTTGGTGGCACCGAGCAGTGTCGGTGGCACTGAGCGGTGTCAGTGGCATTGAACGGTGTTGGTGGCACTGAGTTGTTTTGGTGGCACCGAGGGGCGTGGCACTGGGTGGTGTTGATGGCACTGAGCAGTGTCATTGGCACCAAGCGGTTTTGGTGGCACAGGAGGATCCCAGTGCCACGGGGAGGTGGCAGGAGGCACCGTTGTTCCGGAAGGGTGAGCCAGCGCTGAGCTCACCGGGAAGGTGTCCCGCGGGCACGATGGTGACGCACGGCGCTGGCACGGGGTGACGGCAGGTGGGGGCTTGGCATGGCAATATCTCGTCGTATGGGACTGTGAGCCCCACTCTTGGGGTGCTCTGCCTGGCGTTGGGGTGAAGGGGGGCCAATCCCCTAAACCTCAGGCCCCCAGCATGTGGCAGGCCATGCCAGTATCCAGCTGGGCCGTATCCTGCCGTGGCTGATCCATAGGGACGGATTGTGGGGGTGCTGGCACCCCCCTACCTACAGGCTTCAGCCAGCAGGTCTCTCTACCACAGGGGTAGTGAACCCTCCTCAGCCTCAAGCACCACCTGGACCTTTGGGGGTGTCTGCACCCCCTAATCACACCACTCTCCCCCTGAGACCGACCCAGTGCCCCTCCAGCACCAGGGAGTGGTGGCACCCCCCTACCTACAGGATTCAGCCAGCAGGTCAACCCCAGGGGCTCTACCCTGGGGAGTTGTGACCCCCCCCCCCTCAGCCCCAAGCACCACCTGGACCTTTGGGGGTGTCCAGACCCCCAAATCACGCTGCTCTCCCTTGCCCTCCACAACCCACCCAGTGCTTCACCAGTACCAGGGGCTGGTGGCACCCCCCTACCTACAAGATTAGGCCATCAGGTCAACCCCAGGGGCTCCACCTTAGCAAGGTGTGAGCCCCCCTCAGCCCCAAGCACCACCTGGACCTTTGGGGGTGTCCGCACCCCATAACCACTCCGCTCTCCCCCCACAGACCTGCCCAGTGCCCCACCAGTGCCAGGGGATGCCGGCATGCCAGTGCCTGCCCTGAGTGCCGTGCTGGAGCCCAGTTGCACCATGGAGGAGGAACCCAACGGTGGGACCGAGCCGTGGGCCGAGGGGCTGTGCAACACCAACAACAACAACGCCTCCCCGGCGGGATGGCCGGGTGCCCGCGGCGGGCACCCCCTGGCACCGTTTGGCAGCGCCGACACCGAGCCCAGCTACCTGGGGCGCGTGGTGCTGGAGATCGTGGAGTCGGAGCGCACCTACGCCCGCGACCTGCGCAGCATCGTGGAGGTGAGCGTGGGGTGGGCACCCCTAGGGTGGGGTCTGGGGGTGCCGTGGCTGCACGGGTGCCAACCCCGGTTGCTCCTCAGGGTTACCTGGGCAAGATCATCGATGCTGAGGAGCCGGTGCTGCGGCCGGAGCAGGTCAGCGCGCTTTTTGGCAACATTGAGGACATCTACGAGCTCAGCAGGTGGGTGCTGCCACCCCCACCCTGTGCCACCCCATCCCGGGCTCTGCCGTCACCCTGTCCCCTCTGTCCCACCCCCCCAGCACCCTGCTGCAAAACCTGGAGAGCTGTGCCAGTGACCCCGTGGCCGTGGCTGTTTGCTTCGTTACCCGGGTAAGGATGGGCACTGGGGGGTACTGGGGGCACTGGGGGGCACTGGGGGCTGTGGCCATCTGCTTTGTCACGTGGGTAGGGATGGGCAGGGTGAGGAGTACTGGGGGGCACTGGGGGACACTGGGGGGTACTGGGGGCTGTGCCATCTGCTTTGTCTCCTGGGTAGGGATGGGCACATTGAGGGGCACTGGGGGCTGTGGCCATGTGCTTCGCCACTTGGGTAAGGATGGGCATACTGGGGGCACTGGGGGGCACTGGGGGTACTGGGGGCTGTGGCCATCTGCTTTGTCACCCGGGTAGGGATGGGCAATAGGTGTACACCGGGGGGCACTGCGGCCCCTGCCAGGCTCTTACCATGGTTCCATGACCCACAGAGCCAGGAATTTGCCATCTACACCCAGTACTGCAACAACTACCCCAGGTGAGTGTCGGGGGGCGGGCGGGCAGCGGGGTGGGCACGGCGCTGAGCCCGCTCCCTGCCCGCAGCTCGGTGGCGGCGCTGGCCGAGTGCATGAGGAGCAAAGCCCAGGCGCGGTTCCTCCGCGAGTGCCAGGAGCGGCTGCGGCACGCGCTGCCCCTCGGGGCCTACCTGCTCAAACCCGTCCAGAGGATCCTCAAGTACCACCTGCTGCTCCAGGTAAGCCATGCCTGGCGTGGCGTGGGCGTGTGGCATCGTGTGGCATGGGCATCCTGCAGGGTCTGGGCGCCTGGAATAGTGTAGGGATCCAGCGGGGTGCTGGTGCCTGGCATAGTCTGGGTGCTGGCACAGCGAGGTGTGGGTATCTGGCAGGGTGCTGGCACCCAGCGTTGGTCTGGGTGCCGGCATGGCATGGGGATGTGGCAGAGCGTGAGTTCCTGGCACAGTTCTGGCAGCTGGTGTGGCACGGGCACGCAGCACAACCTGGGCACCCAGCACAGCCTGGTCCCCTTGCATGGCATGAGTGTCATTCCCTGGCACAGCCTGGTCCCCTGACGTGGCACGGGCACCCGGCACGGCACATCTGCCTGGCACAGCCTGGTTCCCTGGCACTGCACAGCACCTGGCAGGGCACAGTTCCCAGGTTCAGCCTGGTTCCCTGGCACAGCCTGGTTTGCTGGCATGACACAGGCATCCTTCCCTGGCACGGCCTGGACCCCTGGCATGGCACGGGCACCTGGCAGGGCACATTTCCCTGGTGCAGTTGCCATCCCCAGAATATCCCAAGCACCTGGCGCAGCCCGGTCCCCTGGCATGGCACAACCCTGGCAGCGGGCACCGCGGCCTCGTTGGCGCTGCCCGACGCCGCGTCCTTTGCCACCAGGAGATCGCCAAGCACTTTGAGGACAAGGCGGGCGACGACTACGAGGTGGTGCTGGAGGCCATCGACACCATGACCTGCGTCGCCTGGTACATCAACGACATGAAGCGCAAGCACGAGCACGCCATCCGCCAGCAGGTGGGCACCGCGGGGACCGGGTGGGCACCGCCGCGACCGGCAAGTGGCTTGATGTCCCCGTCCTTGGGCATCTCCCAGGAGATCCAGTCCCTGCTGCTGGGCTGGAAGGGGCCGGATCTGACGAGCTATGGGGAGCTGGTGCTGGAGGGCACCTTCCGCGTGCAGCGGGCACGGCATGAGCGCGCCATCTTCCTCTTCGACAAGACCCTCCTCATCACCAAGCGCCGCGGGGACCACTACGTCTACAAGACCCACATCCCGGTGGGTGCCAGGGGGTGGGGGAACTGGGAACACCAGGGATGGGGAGGCCTGAGGGTGCCAGGGGGTGGGGAACCAGGGAGGTGCTGCGGATGGGGCACCCAGGGAGTACCAGGGATGGGGAACCTGAGGGGGTGTTGGGGATGGGGAAACCCAACGCTGCCAGGGATGGGGGAACCCAGGAGTGCCGGAGATGGGGAATGTGGAGGGTGTTGGGGAAAGGTGACCCAGGGATGCCAGGAGTTGGAGGAACTGGGAGTGCCAGGGATGGGGAACCCTGGAGTGCGCTGGGGATGGAGAACCGAGGGGTTCTGGGGATGGGGACCATGGGGGGTGCCAGGGATGGGGACCTGGGATGTGTCAGGGATGGAGAACCAAAGGGTTCTGGGAATGGGGGCGCAGGAAGGTGCTGAGGATGTGAGATGCTGGGGGGAGCCGGGGATGGGGGGTCCCGGGGGGGTGCTGGGCTGGGCACGTGACGGCCTCTCCCCGCAGTGCTCCTCGCTGATGCTGATCGAGAGCACGCGGGACTCGCTCTGCTTCAGCCTGGCTCACTACAAGCACGGCAAGCAGCAGCACAGCCTGCAGGTAGGGGAAGGGGGGCACAGGGTGGGGGGCACCTTGGGGACACCCCGTGCCCAGATCCCACCATCCTCCTTGTGTTCCCCCCTCAACACCCCAGGCCAAGAGCGTGGAGGAGAAGCGCGTGTGGACCCACCACATCAAGCGGCTCATCCTGGAGAACCACCACGCCATCATCCCCCAGAAGGTGAGCACAGAGGGGGACGGGCACCACGCTGGCATCGGGGTCTCCTCCCTGCACAGCGCCCCGATTTCACCCACCGTCACTTTCCATCCCCAATTTGAACCCCATCTCTCTCCATCCTCCACCCTAGGCTAAGGAAGCCATCCTGGAGATGGATTTGTTCTGTGAGTGCTGCCACCACCTCGTGGTGTCCCCCCATGCCCTCGCCTGTCCACCCCCCGTCCCCCAGTGTCACCCCCTGTGCCCACAGACCCCCCGCGCCTGCCCCGCTACAGCCCGGAGCACCTGAAGAAGAGCTGGTCCTGCCAACCCCTGGGTGATGCCACCACCGAGCCGCGCCAGGGCCGCCGGCAATCTGGTGAGAGCCACGTGTCCCCGCTGTCCCCACCGCCACCCCTTCCCTGAGCCGAAGCCACCGCTGGGTGGTGGGCACCGAGTGCCAGCGCTGACAGGCACCCCTGTCCCCGCAGAGCCCTTCCAGCCCCGGGACCGCGCGGAGACGCTGCCGGAGCGGCTGCACGGGCACACGGGGCGCAGGCAGTCGGGTGCGGATGCCGGCGGGGAGGCTGGGGACGGGCTTGGGGACATGGGGACAATGCCACCATCACCCACTTTGCGTGCCTGGCTTCTCCCTGCAGAGCCTGCCAAGCAGATCCTGCGGCAGCTGGGTGAGCAAGGTGAGCTGGCATGGCCCGTAGTGCCAGCGGGGTGGGGCTGAGGGGGGATTTTGGGGTGTAACCCCCCCCTCTAAACCTCTGTTTTTCTCTTTCCTGGCCTGCAGGACTCAAGGTAAGGCCGGGGTGCAGGGTGGGTTGAGGTGCCCGGTGGCCCCAATCCTGCACACCAGTTGCTGAGGGGCAGAGGGTGCTGAGCCAAGCACTCGTCCCCCCACCCTCAGCACGCTGGCAGCGCCGGGACTCTCCTGGAGGCAGGGGAGCACCCCCAGCACCCCAAAGCCTGGGTGGCAGCTGAGGGCATGGTGGAGGAGGAAGAGGAGGAAGAAGAAGAAGAGGAGGAGGAGGCTTTGCACAAGGATGGCCAGGAGGAGCTGCTGGGAGCTGGGGATCTGCTGCTGGAACCCCAGGAGGAGCAGGTACCCAACCCAGTCCCCCAAACCTCAGAGGGCACCCACTGCTTAGTGCTGCCCAGGGCACCCCACATCACTCCTGGGGCACCTCCCATCATTCCTGGGGCACCCAGCATCTCTCCCAAGGCATCCTGCATCTCTCTTAGGGCACCCCATATTGTTCCCAAGGGACCTCATGTCACTCCAAGGGTACCCAGCATCACTTCTGGACACCCCAGGTTGCTTCCAGGACGTCTTGCATCACTCCTGGGGTACTCAGCATCTCTCACAGGGCACCCCACATCACTTACAGAGCACCCTATATCACTCCTGGTGCACCCTGCATCACTCCTGGGGAACCTCCTTGTTCCCAGAGTGCCCAGCATCACTCCTAGGGCACCCCACATCACTCCTAGGGCACCCCATATTGTTCCCAGGGCACCCAGCATCAATCCCAGGCACCCAGCATCTCTCCCAGGACACCCCATATTGTTCCCAGGGCACCCAGCATCTCTCCCAGGGCACCCCATATTGTTCCCAGGGCACCCAGCATCAATCCCAGGGCACCCTACATCACTCCCAGGGCCGCTGCAGGACCCTCAGCCCTGGCTTGGCCAGCTCTCGGTTCCAGCACCAATCTTGCTCGTAGCAGCTGGGGGGTCCCCCTGCAGCCCCTGACACCCCACTTCTCCTCTTGCCCAGGCTGGGGGGCACCCACCGACACCGGAGGGACCCAAGCGCCCGAGCAGCTGGGGGCCGGGGAGCAGCGAGAAGGTCAGTGCGGCCCCACAGCCCCTCCCTGGGGCTCCTGAGGGACTCGGCACCCACCCACCCACCTCTCTGCCCACCGGGGAGCACCCCGAGGCGCCGGGGGCCCCCGAAACCCCATCCTTGGAACCCCCGGCACCGGTGTTTCCCGGTGGGGATGGGGAGCCTGAGCGCGCTGCGGAGGATTTGCAGGGGCTGAGCAGCGAGGAGGAGGAGGACGAGGAAGATGATGAAGAAGGAGCTGCGGGCAGCATCCTGCCACCCTCGGTGCTGGACCAGGCCAGCGTCATCGCCGAGCGCTTCGGCGGCGGCGGCAGCTTGTCGCGCCGCAGCAGCCTGGCACTGGACGGGGCAGCGGGGCGGCTGGGCAGCCGCAGCGGCAGCGCCCTCAGCCTGGATGCTGGAGCCCCCCATCTGGAAAGCGGGGAGCCCGGGGAGTCCGGCAGCGCCGTCCCCTCGCCCGAACCCCTCGCCGGTGCCCGCCGGGAGTCCCTGCTCTCCAGCCGCGACCGCTTGCTCCTGGATAAGATCAAGAGCTACTACGGGCACGCCGAGCACCAGGACGCCGGCTTCAGCGTCCGCCGCCGCGAGAGCCTCTCCTTCATCCCCAAGGGGCTGGTGCGAAGCTCCGTGTGCCGCATCAACGGCCTCCCCCGGCCCCCGGCCAGCCCCGAGCCCCCCGCCCAGCTGGTACCCAGGGCATCGCGGGAGGAGCTGTGCCAGGAGGACAGGCGGCATCCCGCTTCCATGGTAGCCAGGGCATCACTGGAGGAGCCGTGCCAGGATAACGGGCTGCATCCCGCATCCGTGGTACCCAAAGCGTCATCAGAAGAGCCACACTGGAAGAACGGGCTGCGTCCCACATCCGTGGTACCCAAGGCGTCGCTGGAGGAGCTGTGCAGGGATAACGGGCTCCATCCCGCATCCGTGGTACCCAAAGCATCACTGGAGGAGCCACACCAGGATAACAGTTTGCATCCTGCATCTATGGTACCCAAAGCATCAGCAGAGGAGCTGTGCCAGGATAACGGGTTGCATCCTGCATCCGTGGTACCCAAAGCGTCACCAGAGGAGCTGTGCCAGGATAACAGGTTGCATCCTGCATCCGTGGTACCCAAAGCGTCACCAGAGGAGCTGTGCCAGGATAACAGGTTGCATCCTGCATCCGTGGTACCCAAAGCGTCACCAGAGGAGCTGTGCCAGGATAACAGGTTGCATCCTGCATCCGTGGTAGCCAGAACATCACTGGAGGAGCCACACCAGGATAACGGGTTGCATCCTGCATCCGTGGTACCCAAAGCATCACCGGAGCAGCCGTGCCAGGAGAACGGGCTGCATCCCGCCGAGCCCCTGCTCATCCTTGAGGAGGACGACTTGGGTGCCAGGGAGCAACCAGTGGGGCCCCCCCCACGCCTGCTGCTGACCCCCCCCCCACGCTGGCACCAAGGTGTACCAGTTAGCCCGCCAGTACAGCCTGCGCATCAAGAGCCGCCGCGCCGGCGCCCGCCGCGCCCCGCTGCCACCGGAGGAGCGGGACCCCAGTGCCAGCACCGCCTCGGTGGCCGCGCCACAAGCCGGGGCGCTGGCAGCGCCCCCCACGCCGGGTGCCCCCTGCAGCCCCCCGAGCCCCGAGTCCTTCGCCTGGCCCGACGTGCGGGAGCTCCGTGCCCGTTTCGGTGCCCCGCGGCCCCCGCCCGTGACCCGCAGCCGCTCGGCGCCCGAGGGGCCGTGTCGCGGGGGGCGCCCGGCCGAGAAGGAACGGGGCGGCGGCCGCAGCCGGAGCGCAGAGGCCGGCGGGGGGGAGCCCAGCACCCCAGGACCGGCACCGACGCGACACAGCAGTGAGGGGGCACTCTGGGTGACGGCGGAGGCGCCCATGGGCACCGGGCAGCGGGTGCTGGTGCTGGAGCGGCTGCCGGAGCCCCCCACCTACGTGCAGATCCGCTCACCCACCACCAGGGAGAAGATCTGCTTGAAGGCGGTGGTGGAGCGCTGCAAGGCCTACCAGGCTTCCGAGGAATACCAGCGGCGCTGCGCCGAGCCCCCCGACACCCCCCAGCCCCCCCGGCACGGCCTCGTCAGGGACCTACGGCAGAAATTTCAGACCCTCGACGCCGCCAGCTAGGTGGGCCCTGAGGGAGGAGGGGCACCCCATGGACCCCCAACTTGTCCAGGAGAAGGAGCACTCCAGGGACCTCTGACCTGTCCGGGAGAAGGGCCACCTTGTGGACCTCCAGCCTACCTGGAGGAACGAGCACCCTATGGATGCCCAACGTGCCCAGGAGAAGGGGCACTCTGGGGGAGACTCCAAATTATCTGGAAGAGGGGGTACCCCATGGATTTCCAACCAGTCCAGGAGAAGGGGCACTGCACAGACCTCCAATGTACCTAGAGGAAAGAGCACTCTGTGGACCCCCAACCTGTCCAGGAGAAGGGGCACCTTGTGGACCTCCAACCTACCTGGAGGAACAAGCACCCTATGGATGCCCAATGTGTCCAGGAGAAGGGGCACTCTGGGGACCTCCAAATTATCTGGAAGAAGGGGCACTCCATGGATATCCAACCTACATGGAGAAAGGGGCATCCTAGGGACCCCCAACCTGCTCAGAAGGAGCACCCTGTGGACCCCCAGCTTGCCCAGGAGAAGGAGCACCCAAGAAGGTGCACCCCATGGATTCCCAGCCTGCCTATGACCCCATGGACCTGCAGCCCACCTGGGAGAAGAAGCACCCTGTGGACCTCCAAAGTACCTGGAAGAAGGGGCACCCCATGGACCCCCAAGTTATTTGGGAGACAGAGGATGTTGGGGACCCCCAACCTACCCAGAGGAAGGAGCACCCCATGGACCCCCAGCACACTTGGGAGTAGAAGCACCCAATGGCCCCCCAGCCCACAGGACACCCCATGGAGCTCCAACCTGTGGAGAAGCAGGGGCACCCCAAGCCCCCCTGCCCCCAGCACCGTCTCCACCTCGCTTTCACATCTTTATTAGAAAAAAAACCCCAAATTGAACCAAAAGTTCCTTCCTGGTTTCCTGGGTGTCCCCCCCCCACCCCGGGGTGGGCTTGGCCCAGCTGTGGGGTGCACAGGGTCCCCCCCGTGGGGTGGGGGCAAAGGGTGGGGTGTGCAGGAGAGGGCCCCCCCCCGTGCCCACCTGGGGATGCTCTTTGGTTGGTGCCCGTGGGGGCTGGGGGTGCCCCCTCTGCACCCCCACGCTGGGAAGGGGGGGATGGGGGGTGGGTTATGGCTTTGGGTGGGGGGCACCCACAGCAGCCCCCACCCACCCCCCCCCGCCATGTGGGTGCTGGGGGGGGGGCATGCACGCGTGTGGGGTGGGTGCACCTGCATGCAGGGACACGCGTGTGCATGCAGGGATGTGCGTGGGGCTGCTGGGCACCCTGGGCATGGGGGGCACCTACACACACGTGTGTGCACGTGTGTGCACATAGGGACGCGTGTGTGTGTGGGGTGCTGCTGGGCACCCTGGACATGGGTGGGCACCTACGCACACGTGTGTGCATGTAGGGACACGTGTGTGCTTGGGGATTGCTTGGCATCTCTGGGTGTACACGCCTGGTAGGGCACCTATGCACATACGTGTGTGCGTGTAGGGACACGTGTGCATGGGGCTGCTGCTCACCCAGGTGTGGGGGGCACCGAAGCACACGTGTGCATGCAGGGATGTGTGCGTGCGCGGGGCTGCCGGGCACCCTTGGGTGCACACGCCTGGAGGGGCACCTACACACGTGTGCTCATGCAGGGGCACGTGTGTGCATGGGGCTCCTGCTCACCCTGTACATGGGGGGCACCTATGCACGCGCATGTGCATGCAGGGACACGTGTGTTCATGGGGCTGCTGCACCCCCTGGGTGCACACACCTGGAGGAGCATCTGTGCACACGCGTGTGCACATCCATGGGCTGCACACAGGTGTGCTCCCCTCCACACAGGTGTGCACACACCCTTATGGATGGAAATGTATGGATCTATAAATACAAATATACATATGTACACGCTCACACAAGAGGTGTGCCAAGCACACGTCCACAGGTGTGCAGAGGTGAGGGGGGCACACGCGTGCCTGGGCACCCCACCTGTCCCTATAGACCTGGGGGCCACCCCTATAGACCCGCCTGTCCCCACTGTGGATCCAGGTGTCCTTATAGACCTGGGGGCCACCCCTATGGACCCAGGTGTCCCTTTAGACCCAGTGCCACCCTTCTAGACTTGCTGGTACCTATAGACCTGGTGCCACCCCTCACACCCAGGTGTTCCTATAGACCTGAGTACCCCCTCATAGACTTCCTGGTACCATCCTTATAGGCCCAGGTGTCCCTATAGAACCTGGTACCACCCCTGTAGACCTGGTGCTTCCTTGTAGACCCAAGTGTCCCCTCTATAGACCTAGTGACACCCCTATGGACCCACTGGTACCTATAGACCTGGTGCCTCCCCGTATAGACCCAGGTGTCCCTACAGACCTGGTGCCACCCCTGCAGTCCCTGGTGTCCCCTCTGTAGACCTGGTGCCCCCTCATATAGGCTCAGGTGTCCCTACAGACCTGGTGCCACCCCTGCAGACCCTGGTGTCCCCTCTATAGACCTGATGCCCCCTCATATAGACCCAGGTCTCCCTGCAGACCTGGTGCCACCCCTGCAGACCCAGGTGTCCCCTCTATAGACCTGGTGCCACCCCTGGGCATCCCCAGCCCCCACCCATGTCCTCATGGCACCCCCGGTCACCCCAGGTCCCTCTGCACACCTGGACCCCCTCCCCCAGCGTTACAGGTGTGTCCGTGTGTGTCCCCCCCCCGCCCCCAGGTGGGGTCATTTCTTTTTCGGGAAGAAGCTGAACCGTTTCTCCTTGTCCTTGCGGGGCAGGGGGGGCTCGGGGGGGGGCAGGGGCAGGGGCAGGCTCTGCGCCTTCCCCCGCCCCCCCTGGCACTCGCTGATGGCCGAGCTCAGCCCCTGCAGCCAGGCCTGCAGCTCCTCCTGGGGGGGACAGGGACAGGGTCGGGGGGGAGCTCCCCGGGACCCCCAACACCTCCCCAGCCACCCCGGGGCCCCCATGGGTGGGGGCAGCTGACGCACACCTCCTCCAGCCATCTGTGTCCCTCTGGGCACCACCAGCCTCTGATGATGTCCTCATGGCACCCCACGTCACCCTGGGGACCCACCACGCTCTCATGATGTTCTCATGACGCCCTCGGCCACCCCGTGTCACCCTGGACATCACCAGAACCCAACTATGTCCTCATGGCACTCCTGGTCGTCCCATGTCCCCCTGGGCATCACCAGCCCCCGATGATGTCCTCATGGCACCCCATGGCACCCTGGGCACCACCAGCCCCCCCCCCACGTCCTCTTTTACCCCTGATCACCTCGTGTCACCCTGCGCATCACCAGCACCCCCACCCATGTCCCCATGGCACCTCTGGCCACCCCACGTTCCCCTGGGTACCCATCAGCCCCCCTACAATATCCTGGTGGTACCCCTGTCCCCTGGGAACCACCAGCCACCCTCTGTCTCCCCGGTCACCCCCATGTCTCCTGGTCACCCCTAGGTCCCCCTGGGCATCTCCAGGCACCACCAATCACCCCGTGTCCCACCAGGAAGCCCCTCACCTCATCCTTGCCATGGAAGAGCCACTCGCTGCCGTTGCTGAGCCTGGGGACAGAGCAGAGGTCCCGGTCAGGCGTGGGCCACCTCGCGCCGGGCCACCTCGCGCCACGCCAGGGCTTTACCTGAGTTTGAAGACGTGCTTCTTCTTCTTGTAGCCGGCGGCCACCTCGCAGAGGGCATCCCGCAGCCCCAGGGGCTCCTCGCCATGGCAGGGCAACCCCAGCGCCCGGCTCTTGGCGTCCTTGAAAAAGGCGAGCTGCCCCCCGCGCAGGACGCAGTACCGCGTGCTCCACGACCTGCGGCCACCACCCTGTCAGCCCAGAGTGCCCCTGCTACGAGGCACTGCCACCGTGGCCACCACCACCATCCCCACTATCCCCACCATGGCCACCACCACAACCACAAACACCACCATGGCCACCATGGCCACCACCACCGTCCCCACCATGGCCACCACCAACAACACATCCACCACCATCCCCACCTTGGCCACCACCACCACCATCACCATCCCCATGACCACCACCACAACCACCACAATCGGCACCACCACCACCATCCCCACCATGACCACCACTACAACCACCATAGCAACCACTACCATCGCAACCAACACCACCACCATCGCAACCATGGCCACCACCACCACCATGCCCACCATGGCCACCACCACCACCATCATCACAAACACCACCACCATCGCCACCATCACAACCATGGCCACCACCACAACCACCACCATCACAGCCACCACCAGCACCATCATGGCCAGCACCACCGCCATCGTCACCACCACCACCATCATCGTGGCCACCACCACCATCATCACCACTACCGCCAATACCATCACCATTGCCACCACTACCACCCTCACCACCATCGTGGTTGCCGCCACCACCACCACTGTAGCCACACCATCACCACCATTGTGGCCAACACCACCACAGCAGACACCACCATCATCGTGGCCACTGCCACCACAGCAACCACCCCCACTGTAGCCACACCATCACCACCATCGTGGCCACCACCGTGCCTACCGGTTGGATGCCCGCTTGGTGGCCGCCTCCAGGTCGTGCTTGCGGCCAAGGTAGCCCTCCAGCTGGACGTTGCAGGTGCGGGCTGGCAGGGTGGCCGGCTCCTCCGGCTCGTCCCGCGGCACCCGTGGGCCCGGCGATGGTGGTTCCTCATCACCCATTGTCCGTGTCAGCTGCCGCAAAGCAAGAGCTCTGTTACCCCGTGGGGTCACCACCCACCACCAGGGGTCATATGGTGAGGTCCCATCTTCTCCCATGGTAGGAGGTCATGGTCCTCAAGCTGGTGGACCAGTGACGGGTCAACCCCAACTCTTGGTGCCCCACCAGTTTCAGCATGCAGGAGCTGGTGGCTACTGGGAGGACCCCAACAAGCAGGTGGGATGTGGTCCAGCCATGGGACTATCACCCTGGGCTCAGCACTGGGCTAGATTTGGGGAGATGGGGTTGAGCTGAGCTGGCTGAAAGCCACCAAGGTGTTGTCCCACACCCAAGGGGCTTTGGGACAGCTGGGGGGTGTCAGGGGACAGATGGGGTCCAAGGTGTCCAGCGGATGGGATGTCCTCCCAGGGGACAACAAGTGGGTGAAAGGCTGGGGTGCAGCGATCTCAGGGTGCCCGTCCCCTCCTCCTGCATCCAGGATGTCCCCAGCCACTCATGGCCACGTCTGCCAGAACCATGTGGGGACCTGGAGGTCCCACGCTGCCCCCCATCATGAGGGGTGGGAGGAGGGACACTGTCCGGGGCAGTCACAAGGTGCCTGTGGCCCCGAGGAGCCAGAAGATGCCCGTGTGCCCAAGGAGGCAGAGAGGTCCCCAAGGAGGCAGAGAAGTGTCCAAGGAGGCAGAAGATGCCCATGTGCCCAAGGAGGCAGAGGAGGGCAGAGAAGACCCTGTCCCCAAGGAGCCAGAAGATGCCCAGGTCCCCAAGCAGGTAGAAGGTTGCCTGTACCCATGGAGGCTCCTCAAGGAGCCAGAAGGTGCCCAGGTCCCCAAGCAAGCAGGACCCTGTCCCCAGAGGGCCAGAAGATGCCCATGTCCTAAGCAGGCAGAGAGGTCCCCGAGAAGCCAGAAGATGCCCCTGTCTCTGAGGAGGCAGAGAGGTCCCTGAGGAGGCAGAGATGTCCCCAAGGAGGCAGAGGATGCCTGTGTCCCCAAGAAGCCAGAAGATGCCCATGTCCCCAAGCAGGCAGAGAGGTCCCCAAAGGAGCCAGAAGATGCCCGTGTTCCCAAGCAGATAGAAGGTTCCCTGTCCCCAAGAAGCCAGAAGATGCCCATGTCCCCAAGCAGGCAGAGAGGTCCCCAAAGGAGCCAGAAGATGCCCGTGTTCCCAAGCAGGCAGAGAGTTCTCCAAGGAACCAGAAGATGCCCATGTCCCCAAGTTGGCAGAGAGGTCCCCGAGAAGCCAGAAGATGCCCCTGTCTCTGAGGAGGCAGAGAGGTCCCTGAGGAGGAAGAGATGTCCCCAAGGAGGCAGAGGATGCCCATGTCCCCAAGCAGGCAGAGAGGTCCCCAAAGGAGCCAGAAGATGCCTGTGTTCCTAAGCAGGCAGAGAGTTCTCCAAGGAACCAGAAGATGCTCATGTCCCCAAGTTGGCAGAGAGGTCCCCGAGAAGCCAGAAGATGCCCAGGTCCCCAACCAAGCAGAGAGGTCCCAAGGAACCAGAAGATGCCCAGGTCCCCAAGCAGACAGATAATGCCTTTGTTCCCAAGCAGGCAGAGAGGTCCCCAAGGAGCCAGAAGATGCAGAAGACACCCAGGTCCCCCTCCCCAAGCAGGCAGGAGGAGCAGAGAAGCTGGCAGCGAGCACAGGGTGGCTGGCACACGGGGTGGTGATGTCCCCAGGGTGGCAATGCCCTCTGGGGTGATGATGCCATGTGTGAAAATGATGCCCCACAGGGTGCTGGTGCCTTGTAGGGTGACAATACCCCACAAGGGGACAATGCCCCATGGGGTGACGATGTCCCACGAGGTGACGATGTCATGCAGGGTGCTGATGCCCCACATAGTGATGGTGTCTCTTAGGGTGAAGATGCCCCCTGGGGCCTTGATGTCTCGCAGGGTGACAACCCCATGAAGTGATGATGCCCCAAGGGATGATGATGATGTCCCAAGGGCCACGTGCCGTGAAGCTGATGTGAACATGACCAGCCAGGAGCTCCATTGCTGTGTCCATGGGCATCTCTGCCCGATGTCCCCTCGGTGCTGGGGTGGAGATGGCCCCACTCACAGAGCTGGGTGCTCAGAAAGCCCAAGGCCACCTGGATGGGGCCATGTGGTGTCCCCAAGGGTTTCTCCTGGGACACTCACTGCTTCGTTGAGCTCAGAGGTCGATGACTGGGAGATGCTCCAGCTCTGGCTGCTTCCCCAGTCCCAGAGGCACTTGTGCACCCATGGGTGCCAACACCCAGCTGGTCCAAGTGTGGTCATGGGGATCAGAGGTGCTCCAAGCTGCCACCAGGTCCCCCGGCCACCCCAGGATCTGGTGCAAAGGGGACCTCATGCAGTGCCCGCCCGGCCTTTTTGAGGGGGTCATTTAGCATTTATTCAACACAAGACAAGGGATGAAGGTGTGGGGAGGTGTCACCACGGTCACAGGGTTGGCCAGGAGTGTGCAGGACATGCAGGGAGATCTTTTATGGTGCCAGGGAAGGAGAAAGCTAAACTCAAGAACTGACCGGCTCTGGTCCATCGGTGGTGGGCAGAGAGGTGTCCTGGGTGCTCTCGCCCTTCCTCTTCTCCTCTTCATCCTCCTCAGACCTGTGGCAAGGAGGCAGCTCCCTCAGCATCCCCAGTGGGGTGCAGGACCTCCAAAATCCCCACCCCAGCTTGCAGGGACGTGGGAGCAGCTGATGGTCCTCCATCCCACCAAGCCCAGGAGGTCTCAACGTTCATCCCCTGCTCTTCACCTCCATTGATTTAATGAAATTGCTAAAGGGACCCTTAATGCTTTGAGGAAAGGGATGCTGGAAGCGATGTCCATGTGCCAGGTGGACACCATGAGCTGTTCCTGCCTAAGATGATGCCACATGGGGATGGCACCAGCACCTCTTCATCCCTTACCCAGCCTCCAGCTCCCCATCCAGATCCAGGTGGTACTCGGGACCCTCCATGCGCGTCACCCCATCCCGCGCCAGCCCCTCACGCAGCGTCCGCCCATCCAGGAGCTCCAGCTGGAAGGAGACAAAGTAGTTAAGGGCTGGTGGGGAAACTGAGGCAGGGCCAGGTGAGCCAGGACCAGCCGTGTCCCATCCTCACCGTAGTCAGCTTCCTCAGGGCGGCGATGCGCTCCTCCCAGGTGGCCGAGGACTTCTCGAAAGCCTCGTGGCGCTTCAGCAGCTTCTCCACCGCGTCCACCGTCTGCCCGTAGTCGCTGCTGGCCAGGTAGGGTTCCTGAGCCATCAACCACGACTCGGCCACCGAGGCGTCCCGGGAGAACTGGCAGACCTCGAGCACTGTGGGCAAAGGATGGAGAACGCTCAGCACCTTCAGCCACCGCCACCATCACCGTCCCAGCTGAGCCGCGGTCCCATCCTGCACCACCAGCGCACTCACGGAGCCGCAGCCGGTCCCACCGCTGCTCCCACGTCTCCATCATGGCCCTCCTCTTCTCCACCAGCTCCATCAGCTTCACCTTGATCTGCGAGAGGACACCGTCACTGGGTGGCCCTGGTGGCACCATCCCCACCGCGCTCCACCCGTGGCCACCCTCACCTCAGGCGAGTCCTGATGCTTGCGCTGCAGCAGCTTCTTGCCCAGCTCGATGCAGGCAGAGAAGTTCTTACCCCGGGCGTCCACCTCGGCTCTGATGCCCTGATGGTACTTCATGAGAAGCTCCACCGAGGAGACGTCCCTGGAGGCAGAGATGGGATGGCACTGGTGATGGGAACCGGCAGAAGGTGCCGCAGGTGATCACTGGGCTCACCCATACCTTGGTTTCTCCTGCGTCTCGATCTGCCGCACGGTGCTCTCCATCCAGGAGAGGAGGTCCCGTGCCATCCCGAAGAAGCGGTGCTTGTCGGCCGTGTCCACCAGCCGAGCCCGGCGCCCACTGCACGCCTCCAGCAGCGCCCGCAGCGCCTGGGCCACCTCCTGCTCCTGCTCCTGGATGCCGGCCGCCTTCTCACCGGCGTAGGCGGTCTGCAGGCGCGACGCCGTCTCCCGGAACTGCTGCAC
The DNA here is from genome assembly GCA_033558185.1 of Dromococcyx pavoninus. Lineage (NCBI taxonomy): Eukaryota > Metazoa > Chordata > Aves > Cuculiformes > Neomorphidae > Dromococcyx > Dromococcyx pavoninus. The sequence continues at coordinate 19,424 of JAUMJL010000347.1, read as the reverse complement.
CTGGCGGGGGAGATGGACAACACGGAGGATGTTACCAGTTCTTACTTGGACATCAGGAAGAAATTTTCCACGAAGAAGCTGGGGAGGCCCTGGCCCAGGTTGCCCAGAGCAGCTGTGGCTGTCCCATCCCTGGAGATGTTGAAGGCCAGGTTGGATGGGGCTTGGAGCCCCCTGATCCAGTGGGAGGTGTCCCTGCCCATGGCAGGGGGTTGGAACTGGATGTGCTTTGAGGTCCCTTCCAACCTGGAGAGAGCCCTCTGGAGAGGGATCCAGGGGTTCTGGTCAACATCAAGGTGCCCACAAGCCAACGGTGAGCCCTGGCAGCCAAGAGGGCAACTGTGTCCTGGGGAGCATCAAGCCCAGCATCGCCAGCCGGGCCAGGGAGGGGATTGTCCCGCTCTGCTCTGCTCTGGGGAGGCCCCACCTCGAGTGTTGGGGGCACTTTGGGATCAAAAGGACATCAAAGCATTGGGGAGTGGCCAGAGGAGGCCCCAAAGCTGGGGAAGGGTCTGGAGGGGAAATCCCATGAGGAGAGGCTGAAGGCACTGGGTCTATTCAGCTGGAGAAGAGGAGACTGAGGGGGGACCTCCTCGCCCTTCACTGCTTCCTCAGCAGGGGAGGAGGAGGAGCAGGCGCTGAGCTCTTCTCTCTGGTGCCCAACGACAGGAGCCCAGGGAATAGCAGGAAGATGGGCCAGGGGAGGGTTGGCTTGGCCATCAGGAGAAGGTTCTTCCCCCAGAGCAGAGCAGAGGATGCTGGAGCCCTGGAACAGCTCCCCAGGGAAGCAGTCCCAGCCTGACAATATTCCAGCAGGGTTTGGCCAAGGCCCTCAGCCCCACGGGGTGAACGTTGGGGTTGTCCAACAGCCAGGAGTTGGACTGGATGGGCCTTGTGGGTCCCTCCCAATTCAGGGTATTCCATAATTCTATGATTTCTTCTGCATCTATCAGGAAGAAATTCTTCACACTGAGGGTAGGGAGGCCCTGGCCCAGGTTGCCCAGAGCAGTGGTGGCTGCCCCATCCCTGGAGGTGTTGAAGGCCAGGTTGGATGGGGCTTGGAGCCCCCTGATCCAGTGGGAGGTGTCCCTGCCTGTGCCAGGGAGGTTGGAACTGGATAGGCTTTGAGGTCTCTTCCAACCCAAACCATTCCATGATGTTGAGCACCAGTGCTGGGCATCCCTGGAGGCTCCGGGGTGCAGCCTCACCTGGGCCTCCAGCAGCTGGAGGTCGTGCTCGAAGGCGCTGTGCATGCGGTGAAAAGCCTCCACGGTGCTGGTGTCCTCGCCCAGGTCCTGTGGCAGCTCCTGGCGCCGGGCAGCGATGAGGGTCAGGAGCTCAGCACCATCGTAGAAGTACTTGTGGAGGTCGTGGGAGGCGGCGAGGAGCTGCATCCGGGTGTCGATCAGCTCCAGGAGGTCGGCCCAGCTCTCGTTCAGCCCATCCTTCCACTCAGCCATGGTGGCCGCCTCCGTGTGTCCCGCGTCGATGAGGTCCTCGATGGCCAGGTTCACCCGGTCCACGCGTTCCTGTCCCACGTTGCCTGTCTCCCGCGCAAACTCCCGAAACTTCTCCCGCAGGAGCTGCACAGGGGAGAGAGGAGTTGACTTTCCTCCTCCAAACCACATGTGGGCATCACCATGGGCGTCGCCATGACCACCCCAGCACCAGCGTCCTCACCGTGACGTGGTCCAGGTCCTGCCCCATCTCCTGTGAGGAGGCGACCACGTCACGCTCGGCGATCCACTGCTCCAGGTCCTCCACCTCCCGCTTCAGCTGGAAGAGGTGGGACATGTTCTCCAGGCGCCGGCGACGTTCCTCAGCCACCTCCTTCAGCCCCGCGTAGTGCTTGTCCACCTGGCCCTGCAGCCGGATGATCTGCTCCCTGCGCGGCCCCGGCACAAGGACACCCCAGTTCTCACCCGGGAAAAGATGCCTCCAACCCATCCGTGATGCCAGCTGGGGAGGAGGTTTGGAAGGACCCGCTCCGTGTTCCTCACGTCCCTCCGCCACCACCCCCCCGTGATGCAGCCACCCGGCCGGAGCGAGGTGCCAAGGCAGCCGATGCCACCAGAGCTCCAACCGAAGCACCCACCCGCCCCGGCGCCGCCCCGAGGGACAGGGGACACGTGGTGGTGGCACCTACCCCTCAGGGTGCCCGGCGGAGAGCAGCTGCTGAGCCCTCCCTGCCAGCTCCTTGATGGTCTGGCCGTAGTCCTCGATGGATCGCTGCTGCCGCACGTGTCTCTTCAGCATCACCAACGCGCTCTCCTCGTCCTGGAACACGGCGATGCCATCAGCACCCGCCACAGAGGTGCCACGGGGACCAGGGTCCACTACTGGCGCCCACCCCACGGACACGTCCTGCCCCTGGTGCGGTGGGGAGCAATGGCACGGGGTGGAATGGCGTGTGGTGGCACGGCACGGGGTGGGTTGGCATAGCCAAGCATGGCATGGGCTGGCAGGGCCAAGCACGGCGTGGTGGAGGATGGGCTGTGATGGCACAGCTGTGGAATGGCATGGGGTCAGGTGACCTGTAATGGCATGGGGTGGTATGGCACGGCACGGCATGGCATGGGGTGGGATGACCTGTAACAGTATGGCATGGGGTGGCATGGTATAAGGTGGGATGGGATGGGATGGGATGGGATGGGATGGGATGGGATGGGATGGGATGGGATGGGATGGGATGTGTCGTGTTAACAGCACAGCACACCACGCCACAGGATGGCACGCAGTGGCGTGGCGGGAGATGGAACAGACATGGGATGGTATGGATGGCATGAAATTGATCAGCATGGAATGGGATGGGGTGAAATCATGGAATGGGTTGGGTTGGAAAGGACCCCAAAGCCAAACCTGTTCCACACCCCTACCATGGGCAGGGACACCTCCCACTGGATCAGGGGGCTCCAAGCCCCATCCAACCTGGCCTTGAACACCTCCAGGGATGGGGCAGCCACAGCTTCTCTGGGAAACCTGGGCCAGGGCCTCCCCACCCTCACAGGAAAACATTTCTCCCCAAGATCTCACCTCAATCTCTCCTCTTGCAGCTTCAAATCCTTCCCCCTTGTCCTATCCCTGCAATCCCTGATGCAGAGCCCCTCCCCAGCTTTCCTGGAGCCCCTTTCAGTCCTGGGAGGCTGCTCTAAGGTCTCCCTGGAGCCTTCTCCTCTCCAGGCTGAACAACCCCAACTCTCTCAGCCTGTCCTCACAGCAGAGGGGCTCCAATCCTCAGATCATCTCCGTGGCCTCCTCTGGACCCATTCCAACAGCTCCATGTCCATAGTTCCATCACTTTCCATACCCATATCCACAATCACTTCATCATGGGATGAATTTCAACATCTCAGCGTGGCACGGCTTGGGTTGACACAGGCCATCCCGGCACGGCACGGCACAGAACCATCTCCCCAGCACAAGGTACCACCTGGAGACCACCCCCACCTCACCTTTGGCTTCTCCTCGGGTACCATGAAGAGCTCCTGCTCGCTGATCCAAGCCTCGGCCTCGCTGGCATCCAGGTAGTACTGCTGTGCCTCACCAGCCTCCCGCAGGCGCCGGTGCCGCGCGGCCGCCTCTGCCCGCAGCGTCTCCCAGAGGCCCCGCAGCTCCTGGGTCTTCTCCTCCAGCTCAGGGCTCAACTGGCCACCACCTGCCGCCACCTCGCCCCGGCTCAGCACCTCGGCCAGACGGGGACCGTGGCCCGCCAGCTCCTTCTGCAGCGTCTACGGGTGGGATGGGTGGTCACACGCAGGGCTCACCCATGGGCTCGGTGGCCCCAATGGGTGGTGGGTGCCTCCACAGCACCTGGGCTCACCTCGTTCCTCTTGGCCAAGCGCTGCACGCTCTGCAGGTCGGTGCCGTGCTCTGTTGACCTCGCCAGGGACAGCCGCTCCTGCACCCACAGCTGTGGGCGAGAGCACCCACTGAGGACCACACAGCACCCACAGGTGCCCACCCCAGACCCCACCACAGTGATGATTGTAGAATCATGGAATGGGTTGAGTTGGAAGGGGACCTCAAATCCCACCCAGTTCCAACGCCCTGCCATGGGCAGGGACACCTCCCACTGGATCAGGGGGCTCCAAGCCCCATCCAACCTGGCCTTGAAAACCTCCAGGGATGGGGCAGCCACCACTTTCCTGGTCCACCTCTGCCAGCGATGCTCACCATCTCATCCTCCAGATCTCGTCCAAGCTGGTACATGGCCTTGGTGGTCTGCAGCTCCATCCTCCTCCTCCCCAGCGGCTCCAGCAAGTCACGGAATCGCCGCCGGAGCCTCTGCTCATGCCCGTCAGCATCCGGCTCATCCCCAGCAAGGGGTGGCCCCTGCCACTCCAGCTCATCCAACTCCTTCATCCGCGCTCCCACTTGCTCTTCCAGTCTCTGGAAGGGCAGAGCCCGGTGAGCTGGGTGGCAGAGCCAGGATGGGGACCACCGTGCCACAACCCAGCACCTTGGAGCCCCACCACCCAAGGGAAAGAGCAAGAGCAAGATGCCATCACCCTCCCACACTTCCAACCGCTCAGCTGGCGGTGGTGCCACCACCCACCGTCAACTTCTTGAGCTGCAGGTTGGTGGCGGTGAGGTCCTTGGCTGGCTCAGCACCGCGCAGCTCCTCCTCCACCCGCCCCAGCCAGCTCTCCAACTCCCCGTAGCTCTGGGCGTACAACGTTGAGCGATTGGCCTCGAAGAGCTGCCGACCCTTCTCCTCGGCCGCCCGGCGCAGCCCGTCCCACCGCTCCCGCAGCCTGGCCAGCTGCCGGGCCACCACCTCGCTGTACTGCGGCTTGCGGCTCGTCAGCTCCTTTCCCTCCTGCCAGAAACATCAAAGAGGTTGGTGGCCACCTCGGCGCCACCAAAGAGCTTGGTGGCCACCACGAGGGCATCCCACCCAGCCAAGGTCAACGAGGCCTCCAGGCACCGGTGCCAGCACCCACCTTCTCAACCTTCTCCAACCAGCCCTGGTTGGCTGCCAGCTCAGCCATGAACGCCTGGTGCTTCTGCCACTTGCCATGAAGCCCACGGGCTTCTCCATAGGAAGCATCCAGCGCCGTCAGCATCTTCTCCTCCACCCAGGCATCAAGCTGTGGGTGAGGAGGTGTTAGGACTCAGCTGGTGGGACCACCCTGATTCCACCAGCCGTGCCCTGTTCCTACCTCCCGGCAGTTCTGCAGGAAGCTCTGCAGCTCATGGTTGTCCTGCAGCAAACCTGCTGCCTCCTCCAGCTTGGCTGTGACGGCTCCGTGCCTGGTGGGACGACCAGAGATGGGCATCATCAAGCCCTGCTGCCCACGCGCTGCCCACCCAGCCGACGGCCCCTCTCCTCACTCACCGCTCCTGGAGGGCCTGGCACTTCTCAGTGATCTTCTCAGCAAAGATGTTCCCCTCGGCCACCAGCTCGCTGCCACCAGCCACCACCGCGGGGACCTTCTCGGCATTGCTCTCCACGCCGGCACAGAAGTCCTGGAAGCGGCGCAGGGCGGCGGCCGAGCCCTCCAGCGTGACGGGCAGGTCCAGATGGGCCAACGTGTACTCCTGGTGGGACATAGTGGGGTATCAGCACCTTTTTGAGGTGGCCTTGAGCCAGGAACCCCCGTGAGACCCTCCTCATCCACCCACCTGGTTGGTGAGGAGGATCTCCGCCTGCTTGGCGTCGCGGAGGAACTCCTGGAAGCCGCGGCATTGGATGAGGAACCGACGCCGGGCTTCTGCCATCCTGCCCAGGGCGGCCCAGCCAACCTCTACGCCCTGCAGGCGCTGCCGCAGCCCCTCGTACTGGGGGTCCGTCTGGTCGCCCACCACTCGCTCTCCAGCTTCCAGCAAGGCGGTGAAGGCATCTGAGTGCTCTTCTGCATCCCGGCTGGTGGCCTCGTGCCGCTGCAGCAGCTCCTCCGCCTCGGCCAGAGAAACCGGAACCTCATCGGTGGCCGCCACGGCTTTCTGTGCCCCGAAGAGCCAAGCTTGAAAGTCATCCAGGTCCTGCAGGAAGCGCCGGAGCTGTCCAGCTTCCCCCAAGGACGCTGCTTGGTCTTGCAAGGCCACCTGCAGCTCCTCCCAAGCCGCCGCCACCGCCGTCAGCCGCTCGGCCACCTCCCCGGCCACCTCGGGGCGTTCCTTGGCCAACTGCTCAGCTTGGGAGCGCAAGGTGGCCAAGCGGTCCTGGGCGACCACCAGCTCCCTCTCGATGCCGTAGAGCTTGCGTTGGGTGGCCAAGACGCCGGCCAAATCCCGGCCCAGCTCGGCGGTGGCCTCGACCGCCCGGGCTTTGCTCCTCAGCCACTGGCACGTCTCCTCGCTCTCCAGGCGGTAGTTTAGGAGGCGCAGGGCCGAGCCCACCGCCCGGCCACGCTCGCCCACCAGCACCCGGAACCGGGCCCACCTGTGACGTGGGGGAAGGGGATGGCAGGGGATGAGTTGGTGGGGACCATCCCGAGGTCACCCTCTGGCCCCAGCATCACCCACTGGTCCTGGTGTTACCCAGCATCAACCCCTGGTCCTGGTGTCACCTGCTCACCCCCAGCATCATCTGCTTGCCCCCAGCATTACCCACTGGTCCCAGTGTCATCCGCTCTCCCCCAGTATCACCCACTCACCCCTGGCATGTCCTCCTGGTTCTGGTGCCACCTGCTCACCCCCAGCATCACCCACTGGTCCTGGTGTCACCCATTTACCCCCGGTTTCACCCACTGGTTCCCAGTGTGTCCCCTTGGTCCTGGTGTCAACCACTGGTCCCCAGCATCACCTGCTGGTCCTGGTGTCACCCACTCCCCCAAGGATCACCCACTGGCCCCGGTGTCACCCACTGCTCTTGGTGTCAACTGTTCATCCCCGGTGTCACCCCGTGGTCCTGGTGTCACCCACTCACCCCAGCATCACCCACTCGCCCCCGGTGCCACCCACCGCACCTCTCGTTGAGCTGCTCCTGGCACTGCTGGACCTGGGGGCTGCGGGGGTGCCTGCTGGCCACCAGGCCATCTGCTGCCATGTTGATGGCCGCGATCTGGGCAGCCACGGTGACCATCTCCTTCTCCAGCCCATCCAGCCTGCGGGATCAACCAGCGTGAGAGCGGGCACCATCTCGGGATGCTTCTGGTAGCCCCACCGCCGTGGCTGCTCCTACCTGTGCTGCACCACGTCCAGGTCCTCCAGCGCCTGGGGCACCTCCAGTTGACCCAACCAGGTCTCCTTGGAGCCCATCCAGAGGTGGCAGGCGTCACTCTCCCCAAACACGGTGTAGAGGTCCAGGGCGTCCTGCAGCTGGTGGCCACGTCGCTCGGCCAGCGCGGTTGCCTCAGCATGGAGCTCCCGGAGAGCTTCCAGCCTTCTCTGCGTCTCAGGGCTGGCCCTCAGCTCCTCTGGGAAGCCTTCTGCTTGTTGGGCCAAGCCATCCAGCTGCTCCTTGGTGGCCGCCAGCTCCTCCAGAAGCTCCTGGTGCTGCCGCAGCAGAGCTCGCGTGTGGGACTCATCCTGCCCCAGCTCCTCGGCAGCCGCCCTCCTGCGTGCGTCCCTCAGCATCTCCACCAGCTCCTCCGCCTCCGCCTGGAACTGGAAGAAGCCCTCGGCCTCGCGCAGCCCGCGCCGTCGGAACGCCGCCAGCTCCTCCAGCTGCGCCCACAGCGCCCGCACTGCCGCGCCACGCTCCTTCAGTTGGGTGGCCACCGGCCCCACCACCGCCAAGCCCTCGCTGGCCACCAGCGCCTTCTCCAAGCGGTCACCACGAGCCCTCAGCTCGGCCTCGAAGGCGGTGTGACGGCGCTGGAGGAGAAGCACGCCCGGCAGGTCCTTCCCGAAGTCCAGGGCGGAGTAAAGCTGCTCCTGCTCCTTGATCCAACCTTCTGCCTCGTCCAGCTCCCACAGGCACGTCCAGAGGGAGCACGACTGCTCCAGCAAGGCTCTCCTCCGGGTGGCCAACGCCTGCAGCTCCCGCCGGCACAACTCCAGGTGGCTCACGCGGTCCCGGATGATTTTGGGGTCACACGGACGATAGCCTGGCCAAAGAGCAAGGTGGGAACCCATCAGTGGAGCATCCTGGCTTCCCAAAGCCGTGCCGTAGTCCCAGGGTGTCCCAATCATGCAATCATCCCGGGGGTCCCATCTTTTCCCAGCCACACCATGACCAATCAAAGGGTGTTCCCATTCTCCTGGCCATGCCATGATCCCAGGGTGTCCCAGCTCAGCCATGCCATCATCGCAGGCTGACCCATCTTCTCCCAGCCACGCTACGGTCCCAAGGTGTCCCATCTTCTCCCTGCTACGCCATGATCCCACAGTGTCCCATCTTCTCCCAGTCACACCACGAACCCACAGTGTCCCCTTTCCTCCTGGCCATGCCATGGTCCCAGGATGTCCCATCTTCTCCCAGCCACACTATAATGCCAAGGTGTCCCCTTTCCTCCCAGCCATGTCATCATCCCACGCTGTCCCATCTTCTCCCAGCCATGCCATGATCCCAAGTTGTCCCCTATCCTCCCAGCCACACCATAATCCCAGGGTGCCCCATCTTCTCCCTACCCTCGGCATCGGCGAAGCGGAGGGCAGCGGTGCTGATGGCTCGTGTCTTCTCTGCCTGCAGGGCCATGTCCCTCTCCAGCAGCCGGTGGGCCTGCAGCAGCTCCTCCGCCTCCAGAAGGTGCTTCCCACACTCGGGCGATGCCAGTTGCACCTGCAGGAGAGCCCCAGCCATCCCCCACCACCAGTTCCAGCAGATGGCACCCACTGCTAGCCAAAGGCCACCACCACCACCACCTCAGCATCTCATCTGCTTCCTCATGGGGGTCCCCACAACACCCTGCCTGATGGGACCAAGGCATTCCACCCACAGTGGTTCCCCAGCGCCCACCTTGACCTCATCCATCCAGTCAATGCTATGAAGCATCTCCTGGAAGAGGTGCTGCAGGACGAGGTTCATCTCCAGACGCTGGCGTCGGGCAGCCAGGAGCTCCAGGAGCTGCTCCCAGAGCCTCAGGATGTTGTCCTTGCGCCTGTTGATGCGCTGGATGTCGTGGTAGCCCTCCACCTCCAGCTCCTTTGCCACCGCCTCGATGGCCTGCACCCTCTCCCTGTAGGCGGCCGTGTCCGTCTCGATGGCCTCGTGCTTCTTCTTGGCCGCTTCCACCGCTGGCAGGTCCTGGCCAAAGTTGTCCTGCAGCAGGACACGAAGCCCACAGTGAAGATCCAGCAGAGCATCCCTACCCTGGGGGTGTATGTCCCCAGCCTCACCTGGGCCACCAGGCGCTGGTTCTCGCTCAGCCAGGCCTCCCTCATGGCCGCCTTGCGGTCGAACCTCCGCGCCAGCTGCTCCAGCTTCTCCTGCCGGATGAGCTCGTTGCGCAGCGCCAGCTCCCGCTCATGCTCCGCCTTCTCCAGCTGTTCCCACGCCTGGGGGAAAGTGGAACCAGGACACGGGTGGAACTCACATCCCCCAAGCCACCTGAGTCTTGTTCTGGTGGTGAACCTCAACGTGTCCCGTGGGTTTGGGAGAGTGGTTGGAGGAACCCAATCTACCTTGGGATGGACCTGACCTGCCTCAGGGTGGACCCAGTATGTTCTGGGATGGGTTTGAACTTCCCTGAGAAATGGACCCAACCGGCCCCCGAAGACGGACCCAACCTGCCCCAGGACCTGAACAATCCCGGAGATGGACCCAACCTGCTCCAGGACCTGGACTGCCCCAGGAGATGGACCCAACCTGCCCCAGGACCTGAACCGCCCTGAGATGCACCCAACTTGCCCCAGGACCTGGGCCAAGGAGTTAGACCCGACCTGTCCTGGGACAGCCTGGGGAACAAAGCCCCTGGAGACATAGAGGGAAGAGCTGTCCCAGGAGCAGCCAAGTATCCCCACGGCCCACGGTGGGGTGGCCAGGATGGGGCCCATACCCGGTTGATGTCGGAGACCAAGCGCCCCTCGTTGGGGGTGTAGACACGTTGGTTGTTGGCTCGCATCCGGGACTGGATTGTGAAGAGCAGCACCTCCAGGTTGCCCTTCTCCTGAAACCTGTCCCAGAGAGAGCTCAGCCTGGAGCACCCATGGGTGCTCCGCACCACCATGAAAGGTCATGGGGGGGTGAGTCCTTACTTGGGGGGCTTCTCCACCGTGCGGTAGGTGCTGAAGGCTTGGAGCTGGTGCTGCACCCCGGCCAGCGAGTTGGCAAAGCTGCGGCTGTTGAGGGAGGCGATGGTCTGCTCGATCCAGGTGAGGAGATCCGAAGCCAACCCTCCGTAGCCCTCAATCATCCTCTCGGTCTCCTTGGCGTGCTCGATGACCTGCGGCACTGCCACTGGTGAGCGTGGAGGACCAGCACCCTGGTAGAACCCCAACCCAAACACCGTCCCTTACCTTGCCCAAGCGCCTGCCCTCCACCTCCAGCACTTTCATCTTGGAGAAGTAGTGGTAGAAGGCTACCACGTAGGTGATGATGGACTTCTCATCGGGGTTCTCTGTGAACACATCTGCCCGGCGCAAGCAAGAGGTGTTGGTCCTGACCTGGCCTCCACAGCACCCCAGCATCAACCCCAGGTGCCACCCCAGCCCTGGTGGTGATCGGTCACCATGGCCTCAGCAGGTTCCTCCTTTTCCACACCCAGATCCCCTTTCCATGAGGTGGAAACCTCTACGTTCCTCCACGTGGTGGAGACCTCTCCATCCCTCCACAGGGCCTGGGCACATCCCAGATGTAATGGGGAAACTGAGGCAGGGGAACCTCACCTTCAGGGTCAAGGAGCGGGGTGATGCCCAGGTGCCGTTCCGCCACGCTGAACGCGTGCTCCAGGTTGTGCCGGGCGTTGGATTTGGTCAGGTTTTGGAAGTCGACCAGCTCAGGTCTGTGGAGAGAGGGTGCAGGATGGTGGCGACACACCTGTAGGACATCTCCTGGTGCCACCACCTCCCCTACATGATCCCACCACCGTGCCACCTACCTGTGCCGGTGGATGAGGGCGTTGAAGGCCAGCCCGTCCTTCCAGCTCGAGGTGAAGTTGGTGACGTTCACGTGGGGGTACCTGTGATGGAGACAGGGCATCACTGTCACCCTCTGGGCACCACCAGGCCCTGGTGTGGTGGGATGGGGGTCCCAGCACCCACCCTGCTGTCTTCATCTGGCACCAGAGCAGCAGCGCGTCCCTGGCGGAACGCGTCTCCCGGCCCTCCTGCGTCTGCACAATGATGTCCTGGATCTGGGGGGAAGAAGGACATCCCAGCGTTGAGAGAGGATATCCATGGAGGAGGGTTCCCATGTGGGAACAAGTCATGGGGCACCGAGCTGAGGGGTGGCCCCCAGTCACTCGGTCCCACCTGGAAGCGGAGAATGATGGTCCAGATGAGGCCAAGGACGAGGCGGTGGTTGCCATCCACGATGTCGTGTGAGCCCATGTTCTCCAGGTGCACCCGCTGCTCCTTCAGGAACTGCAGCGCCTTGTCCACGTTCTCCAGGCAGTGGATCCGCATCCGGCCCTTGGTGGGCTTGGGCTGGGATACGACAGTGCTCAGCACTCTCCGTGCTGGGCACCCCTACCCCGGGGACACCCCTGCTGCCACCCCAGCCCTGATGGAGCCCTGGTCAACACCAAGGTCAAGAGCCTTGTGGAACACTGGAGGTGGTGATGTGGGGCATGGGATGGGACAGCACGAGACAGGATGGCACGGGATGGAACAGTTTGGGGCGAGATGGCATGGGTTGGAATGATTTGGGATGGTACAGGATGGGATGGCACGGCATGAAATGGGATGAGATGGCACAGGGTGGAATGGTTTTGGATGAGATGGCACAGGGTGGAACAGTTTGGGACGGTACGGGATGGAATGGTACAGGATGGGATGGGATGGCATAGGATGGAACTGCTTGAGATGAGATGGCATGGGATGGAACGATTTGGAATGAGATGGCACAGGATGGAATGGTTTGGAATGAGATGGCATGGGATGGCACAGGGTGACATGGGATGGCTCCCAGGCTCTCCAGCTGCATCGGATTCCTACCAGGAGCTCTCCTGACAGCACCTCCAGCAGCTTGATGAGCACCCGCCCGTCGCGGAGGTCCATGTAGAGGTCTGAGATGCGGCAGGTGACACGAGCCAAGTGCGAATTCACCCACTTGGTGAAGGTTTTCTTCTGCACGGCCTCCCGCTCGTCTGCAACGAGAGCGGCCACGGTGGCACCAGCAGCAGGGACGACCCAGGAGGACCAAGGGGACCCCGAAGCCACGCCTCACCTGCCAGGGCTTTGATGCGGGAGCGCTCGAAGAGCCGCGCGGAGCTGTTGTCGTTGTCCAGCTCATCGTCGGAGGCGTCCCAGCGCACGTTGATGCGGCTGTACTGCTGCTGCAGCTCCAGCTGCTCGTAGTCGTTCGCCGAGGTCATGGTCCTGGGGTCCCCCGGCCAGGTGGCCGTTGGCTACCGGCAAGAGGCCCCTGGAGGAGAGAGAGGAGGCCGTGGGCATCGGCATCGCCGTGGCAGCTCCCGGACGGATTTGCGGCTCAGCGCGGCTCCTTAAGCTGCTCAGAGGGATTTAACTTCTTCCCCACCAGGTGTTGTCGTGGAATGGGTTGAGTTGAAAGGGACCCCACAGCCCATCCAGTTCCACACCCCTGCCATGGGCAGGGACACCTCCCACTGGATCAGGGGGCTCCAAGCCCCATCCAACCTGACCTTGAACACCTCCAGGGATGGGGCAGCCACGGCTTCTCTGGGCAACCTGGGCCAGGGCCTCCCCACCCTCATCACAAAGATTTTCTTCCTGATGTCCAATCTAAGTCCTCCCCTTTCCAATTTAAAGCCATTCCCCCTGTCCCATCACTCCAGGCCCTTGTGAAAAGTTGCTCCTCAGCTTTCCTGGAGCCCCTTTCAGTCCTGGGAGGCTGCTCTAAGTTCTCTCCAGAGCCTTCTCTTCTCCAGGCTTAACAACCCCAACTCTCTCAGCCTGTCCTCACAGCAGAGGGGCTCCAGCCCTCAGATCATCTCCATGGCCCCCTCTGGACTTAATCCAACAGCTCCATCTCCTTCTTATGCTGGGGATTCCAGAATTCGACACAGGGCTCCAGGTGGAGTCTCCGCAGAGTGGAGCAGAGGGGCAGAATCCCCTTCCTCCCTCTCTGGTTCCACTCTTTGGGTGCAGCCCAGGACTGGGGAGGTTCTGGGCTGAGGGGGCACTTTGGTGCCTCATGTTGAGCTTCTCACCCACCAGCACTGTGAGGTGTTGAGGGGCACCTGGGTGATGAGCACTCGGAGACTCATCCTGCCTTGCCAAGGTCCTCCCTGCCCACCCAACACCACAGCTGAGGTTCCTCAGGGAGGTCCCCTCACCCCTTGGGTGTCCCAGGGGGACGCGGGTGCTGCTCCCACCCACCCGACGCCTGCGCCGTGGAGGGGCTTCGCCAGCCCCGGTGGCAGAACGCGGGTGACAGCTGCCGGCGGGGGGGCCGCCCACCCCCTGGGGACATTTGAGACACAGATAGGACGGGGCTGGTATCTAAAAATGCCCGAGAGCAGCTGTCGGCGGCTGAGAGGGAGGAGGCTGCTGGGGCCCCCCGAGGGGTGCGGGGACACAGATCGGGGTCCCCAGGGCCGGGACCCCCTCAGCCACCAGTGGCCACGAGTGCGCAGCAAAGAGCGGGGAACCCCCCGGTGTCCCCAAACCCCCCTCGTACCCCCACAAGCTGTGACAGCTGCCAGGTCCCCGGGGACCCCCCTGGCAGCCGGTGGGCAGGAGAGCGTTATCGGGGCTGGCAGGGTTGGGCTGGGCCCCATCGCCGCGCTCTAATCGCGCCCGCGCACGCAGGGCCTGGGCTGGGGAGCCTGCTCGTACACCAGAGTGTGTCAGGGTGTGCAAGGGTGTGAGGGAGCCTGGGAGAGGACACACGAGTGAGCAGGGACACAAAGGAGCGTGCAAGAGGGTGCACGAGTGAGCAGGGACACGAAGGAGCATCCCACAGTGTGCAAGGACATGCACAAGTGAGCAAGGCTGTGTAGGAGTGTGCCAGGGGATGCATGTGTGAGCAAAGACATGTAGGGATCTCTGAGGGGATGCAAGTGTGAGCATCCCAGCATGCAAGGATGTTAAGGAGCGTGCAAGGATGTTAAGGAGCGTGCAAGAGGATGCATGAGTGAGCAAGGACGTGCGGGAGCATCCCAGAGCATGCAAGGACGCAAAGGGGCATTTGAGAGGATGCACATGCAAGCAAGGACATGCAGGAGTGTGCCAGAGCATGCAAGGACACACATGTGTGAGCAAGGACGTGAAGGAACGTGTAAGAGGATGCACAAGTGAGCAAGGAAATGTAGGAGCATCCAAGAGCGTGCGAGGATGTGAAGGAGCAGGGGAGAGGATGCACATGTGAACAAGGACATGCAGGAGTGTGCCAGAGCACGCACACACAAACAAGGACATGCAGGAGCATGCACATGCAAGCAAGGACATGCAAGTACGTGCAAGAAGGCACATAGGAGCACGTAAGGCCATGCAAGCACATCAGGAGCCCTCCTGTCCCACAGCAAAACCCCCCGGGGAAGCCCAGTTCTGGGACCCCACCCCAGCACTGCAGGAGCTGCAGCCGGTCTGCCTGGGCCAGATGCACCGAGTTGTGTCAGGTCTCTGCTGCAGCCTGGTGTTGCCATCCCAGAGGGAGACCTTGGCCCTGGCTGGGCTTCCCCCACACCATCACACCAGCAGCTCCACGGCCGTGAGCATCCAAGGAGGAGGAGGAGGAGGAGGAGGAGGAGGAGGAAATCACGCCAAAGGCAGCCACAGCAGGGCCCAAGGCAGCTGCCAGTGTGCATTTCCAGCATGGATACTCATCAACCCTTTAAATCTCCCTCTGCTGCACCAGCGCCTTCCAAACAGCCCCATTTGGCACCGCCATGCTGCCACCAGCACCCGTTACCCAGGGATCCTCACCATTCCCACTGAGCCAAAGGAAAGCTGGGAGTGCCAGGAGCCACCGTTGAGCATCCTGCATCCCTGCAGCCACAGCCAGGGCAGCGTTGTGTTCCCAGCCGGCAGCTCAGCGCCGTGAATCAGCACTTCCCGACCAGGGGCTGGCACCTCGCCTGGCCTGGTGATGTGCCCCCTGCACCCCAAGGGTGGCCAGGGTGTCAGTTTGGCACCCACCACCCACGGAATCCTTGAGCCCCTTCCCCCATCTCAGCCATCACCACCACAGTGTGTGGCCAAAACACCAGCTGCTGGTGCACAAGAGCTCATTGGGGTCCCCCCAAAACACCCCAAAATTGCTGCTCCACCACCTCCATCCATAGCCTGGTGGGACCCTGGGGCACAAGAGCTCATTGAGGTCCCCCAAAACACCCCAAAATAGCTGCTCCATCATCTCCACCCACAGCCCAGCAGGACCCTGAGGCACCCAACCAGTCTCCACATCACCCAAAACAGCTGCTCCATCACCTCCATCTGGTGGGACCCTGGGGCACCCACTTCTTCGCTTCCCAATTAACTCTTTCCATCTCCATCCCCACCAGCCCAGCGGTCAGCACAGCTCCCAGTGCCACCCAGCCCCCCCTGGAAAGGTTTGGGTTTCCCCAGGGGCAGATGCCAGCCATGCCAGGATTGTCCCATGTCACCCAACCAGGCAACACGCACACGTGCTGATGCTCCACACACATTTTTGGCTATAAATAGCCCTTCCCTGCACTAACCAAACCCCGCTCCCTTCTTAGGAGCTGCCCCCCTGCACCTCCTCACCTGCCCCAAAATCATGAACCAGAGCCCTAAAACCGCCTGGTAGCTGCAAAATAGGGGGACACGCTGGCACCCAAAGACTCTGCAGGGGTCTTCCCAACCCCTCAGGTGCCCCTCGTTGGGTTAATCCAGTGTGAATTCCCTGACTCTGGGAGCTGGGGATTTAAAAAAGTAAAAGCCACTTTGAATGGGGACCTGGGAAATGAGCTCTGGGTGACCCCCAGTTTCTTGGGGTACAGGCAGGGGTTCCCCCAGCCCAACACCCACCTCAAACACTCCTCATTGGGCTTACCCAACAAATGAAGGGCACCACAACCCCCTGATTCTGGGAGCTGGGGATTTGCAAAAGCAGAAGTCACCCAAAACAGGGAGCTGGGAAATCAGCCTTGGTCACCCCAGTTTATTGGGGTGCAGGCAGGGTTTTTTCCAGCCCAAGATCTACCTGAAACACTCCTCTTTGAGTTAATCCAGTGTGAATCCCCTGACTCCAGAAGCTGGGGATTTGAAAAGCAAAAGCCACCCTGACTGGAGAGCTACAAAAACAGCCCTGGGTGACCCCCAATTTACTGGGGTGCTGCCACACCAGGACACTGGGTGCCAATGACACAGTGGCCAGAAAACTGTTCCCAGTGACTCCAATTTGCCCAGTTGCTACCCAGCTCCACTGAGTGGTGACTCCAGAACCAGCTCGCCCACCGTTTTCCATCAGGATATTCTCAGTGGTCCCAGTAGCATCCAGAACCAGTGAGGGGACGCCACTTGGGGTTGGTTTCCCAGTTGTCCCTAAAAAGTCACCGCCGTTCGCCCATCCCTCCCAGCAGCAGAGGGAGCAGACCCGGGGGACACGGAGGGACAAGTGGGACCGCACCCCGCCGCGGGGACAAGAGGGTGCCGAGTCCCCCGAAGGGGTTCCTGTGCTCCGGTGCTCGGGGCTGCATCCCAAAGACGGTGTCCCCAGGGAGGTACAGCACGTCCCGATGCCCTCCGGTCCCCCCAAACTCCCGAGGCTTCGCATCCCGGTGCTCTCTGTTTTCCCAACCCCCCAGAGGATCGATGCCTCTCGGTGTCCCCCAGTCCCTCCTACTGCCCTGATCCCCCTCTCTCCCCTCAAATTCCAGGGAACCCGTGCCTCCCGGTACCCCCAGGCGCCTCCCGGTGTCGCACGTTCCCTGCCGCTCCTCCCGGTACCCCCCTTTCCCCCCAGGTCCCCTGAGGCGGTGCATCTCGGTCTCCTACTCCCCCCAAACCCCCGGGAAGCGGTTCCTGTCGATGTCCCCCCGTCCCCTCACTCCCCAGAGATCGGTGCCTCCCGGTGTCCGCCGGTCCCTCCCGCTCCACAGGACCCCCCTCTTCCCCCTAACCCCCGGGGACGTGTCCCTCCCGGTGCCCCTCAGTCCTCTTCTGTCCCCCAAACCCCAAGAGACCGGTGTCTCCCGGTGCCCCCTGCTTCCCCGCATCCCGCTGGTTCCCGGGGCGGTTCCCGGTTCCCCTGCCGTCCCCCCCCGGTTCCCGGTGCTCTCCAGTCCCTCCCGGTGCCCACCGACCCTCCCACCCCACCAGGGACTGGTGCTTCCAGATGCCCCTGTCCCCCCGGCACACCCCAAGGGACCGGTGGCTCCCGGTGCCCCATGCGCCCCCACCACCCCGGTGCGGTTCCCGGTGCAGCCAGTGCTCTCCAGTCAGTCCCTCCTGCTCCCCTGGCCCCCGCCCCGCTCTCCCCAAGCCCCTGGGAAGCAGATCATCCCGGTCACTCCCGCTCCCCCGCCCACCCCTCTCTCCCAAACCCCCGAGACCGGTTCCTCTCGGTGTCCCCCACTCCCCCTAACTCTCCGGAGGCAGAGAATCCCCGTGTCCCCTAGTCCCTCCTGTTCCCCCGGTGCCCCCATCGCTCCCCACCCCCCCACCCCGCATGCCTCCGGTTCCCGGTGTGGTTTTCGGTGCCCCCCCTATAGCCCCCCCATCTCCTCGGATGCTCTTCCAGTGAGGTGCCTGGTGTCTCCTGTCTCCCCCCGCTCCCCGATCCCCTCGGTTCTGGTGCGGTGCCCGGTGCAGCCGGCGCTCTCCGGTCCCTCCCTCTCCCCCTCTCACCTGCAAAACCCCGGGTACCGGTCCCTCCCGGTGCCCCCTGTCCCTCCCCCATCCCCCCGGGAAGCGACGCATCCCGGTGCTCTCCGGTCGCTCCGGTGCCCCAAACCCCCGGGGACCGGTGACTCCCCCAGTGTCGCCCGCTCACTCCCGTTCCCTCCAGACCCCCGGGGGCCGGTCCTTCCCGGTTCCCCCCGTACCGTCCCCCCCCCCAATTCCCCGGTTCCTCACCTGCCCGGGGCGGCGGGTGTCAGAGCGGCAGCGGCCCCGGGGCCGGAGCGGGGCGGGGGGAGCGGGGGGAACGCAGCCGCCCAGCGCCGCGCTATAAATACCATTATCTGGGCGCGCAGGGACATTCCTGCCCGGCCCCGCGGCGCTGCCCCGGCCCCGATAGCCCCGCTCCCCCCGGGGCCGGGCCGGGCGGGCGGGGCCGCGCTGCGCCCCCGCAATGCAGCACAGCGGCCCCCCCCCGGCCACCGGCACCGGCACCGGGAGGCGCAGCGCCCGCTCCCACCCGCCGGGGCTGCTCGAACGGCAGCGGTGAGAGCCTCCCCGCAGCCTCCTGCTGGCCCCTAGCTAGCCCGGGGCTACCTACAGCCAGCCCAGGGCAACCTCCGCTGGATCAAGGTGCACCTCAGCTGGTCCAGGGCAACTTCCAGCCAGCCCTGGGTGCACTTCAGCTGGTCCTGGGGACCCACAGGTAGTGCCAAGCACACCCCAGCTAGCCCGGGGCTACATCCAGCCAGCCCTGAGTGTCCCCCAATTATTTCCATCAGCCCCCAGTTAGCCCGACACAGTCTCCGCGGGCCAGGGCGCTCCTCCACTGACCCTTGGAGGCCCCCAGTTAATCCCATCACCTCCCAGCTAGCCCAGGGTAACTTCCAGCCAGCCCTAGGCAGCCCCGGCTAGGCCCGGGGCAACCTCCAGCTGGATTTGAGTATCCCCTGGTTAATCCTATCACCACCCAGCAGCCCAGGGCAACCTCCAGCCAGTCCTGGGTGGCCCCAGTTAGCCTCATCACCACCCAGCCAGCCGAGGGCAACCTCCAGCCAGCCCTAGGTGCACCCAGCTGGCCCGGGGGGCCCCCTAGCTAGTACAAGCACAACCCAGTCAGCCCAGAGTGCCACCCATCATCCCCCAGTCCCATCCCTCCTAACTGTCCCATAATCCCCCAGCCAACTAAGCGTAGCCTCAACTGGCTCGGGGCAACCTCAGCCAGCCCTAGGTGTCCTGAGTGTCCCCCAGTTACTCCTAGACACCCCCAAGCCAGTCCTTGCTGTCCCCCATCTAGTGCCCCTCATCTAGCCCAGGCACACCCCCCACCAGCCTTGGGCACCCAATCCCTCCTGCCAGGGAGGCAGGACTCTGGTGAGGGATCCCAGGTGCCACACAGCCTCCTTTTTAATTCTGCCTCCGGCGGGGGCTCCCGCCTGGCATCCCCTCCTCTCCATCACAGCCCACTCTATTGCAAGCTTCACCCACCCCATGACGACCCCGCCTTACCACAATAAGCCCCGCCCTCCTACATCTAGCCCCGCCCACCCAGTCAAAACCACACCCACTCAATGTCAACTGGAGTGACAAAACCCACGCCCCCTCCAGCACAAGCTCCGCCCACCCGTCCCAAAGCTCCGCCCACAAAGCGGAGC
>JAUMJL010000346.1:1370000-1489594 GCA_033558185.1 Dromococcyx pavoninus | reverse complement strand
TGTGTTTGGTTTTAAAAATTGCTACTGTCCTCCAATTTTAGTTCTGACGGCGTCATACTCGGTTACTGCCCAAGTCTCGGGCTGTAAATATTTGCTGAGAAGAATCAGAGGTTTTATGTTTGAAGAATCTGGAGAATAAGATTAACTTTTCAATTAACAATTGAACAATTAACAATTTTTCAAATTAATTTATTATAATAATGCTTTGAAAAAAAACAGGCAAGCAATGCAATGATGGAAAAGTATACTGGACCAAATTAATCCCTTGTGTGACTCCATTCAGTCAACATGGTTATATCAGGATACAATGATAATTAATTTTTATTAATATGAGTATGAAACAACTGATGAGAACCAGTATGAGTGCAAAAAATGTATACCCAGTTCAGTTCTGTGATTTTACACAAGTACAGATTTTTCTGCTTTCAAATTGCCGTGTGCTATTTTTAGTTGATAAAACAATTGCTCTACTTTTGCATTTTCTTTTAAAATGTTCATTTCTAAATATCCTACTTGGAGTTCTAAGTCTATGGTTGGATTAAATAGTCAAAGAAGATCTTATATGATGTCTTTAGGACATGGAAACACAGTTCGAGTGGTGCCCACATCTGTTGGGACACCCCTTCACTGCTGCAGGCAAGCATAAGTCCAGCATCCCACACACAGCCCTGCTACAACCCATCCTGCCCAGAGGCTATTGCAAAGACCACAAATTCGGTTTTGCAGAGCAAAATTATGATTTGGCCCTAAAAAACAGGAAAACTCCAGCAAATTCAGCAGCAGAGCCTCTGAGCAAATCTTGCCACCTGGCTGCCATGTTCCACTCACCCACCCCAAATGCAGAAATCTCCCTACATGGTGCAGCCTCCTCCCTTTGCCATCAGTTCATCCTGATGCCTGTGCTGGAGGTGCTGGAGAACCATTCATGCATCTACATCCCAGACCCCAATGCCCCGTAGTCCATGGGGCTACCACAGCCAGAGCCATGTTCAGCAAGTAGTGCCCTGGCTTTAGGTAGAATTCCTCAGGGGGCTGGAGTGAAAAGGGAAAACTGTGACTCAGTATTTAAATCTGGTTGAATCTTGTAATGCACCGACTGATGAACAAATAAGCCTTTCAAGCCATGTTTTTCTCTCTTCTGTGTTTCCCTGCAACGTTCTTTTGTTTGATGACTATTAAGTTCCAGAGACTCCCAACAAGGGAAAGATGGGGACACAGGGAGGGGATTCTCAGGGACCCTCGTTTGTTGTCACTGTGATCTCCAGCAAGGTAATGGTGACTTCAGTACCTGCTTCTGTGTTGGTTAAGGCCAGTTTTCATTTTCTGTTGCTCTTTTTTTCCTGAAGAGACAGTTTTTGAAGAGCTTGAGTGGAGGAGCTGATTTGTTGCTTACGGCTGATGAGTTCTCACTAATGATCAGAGTATGGTGTGTACTTT
The DNA here is from genome assembly GCA_033558185.1 of Dromococcyx pavoninus. Classification (NCBI taxonomy): domain Eukaryota; kingdom Metazoa; phylum Chordata; class Aves; order Cuculiformes; family Neomorphidae; genus Dromococcyx; species Dromococcyx pavoninus. Next base: position 1,488,157 of record JAUMJL010000346.1, on the reverse strand, counting down.
GGGATTTGATTTTGGTAAACATGCACAATTTTGATGTTTATTCAAAACATTCAGATCTCACCAGACTCTGAGACAGTTATGACAGCTACAACAAAAGTGGACAAATAGTTGATGGTTGAGGAGCAATCAGGGTGCATAGCATTTAATGAATTAAATTTTAATAGTACTTTCAGATGATTCTGAGCCATCCAGTTTAGATCTCAAATAGCATACAGCATTATTTGATGGTTGTTGCTGTTGTCTTCTTTATCTTCTTCCCTTTCATTTTCTTTGTCTATTTTCAAATTAGACAGCAAGCTCTCTAGGGCTAGTATCATATTCTGTGTAATTCCCTGTAACTCCTTGTATTTCTGACACAAATTAGAACAACTGAACCCAAAAGAAACAACTACTGGCATAACTGATGATGTCATTTTTCAAAGTCCGAAATAGGAGTATTGAAAGACTTTTTATGAGATTCTTTGCACTTACACTTTCATACCATATTCAATGAAAATAATTTGAAAATATTAAATGCAAATTCTTCCACGAAAAGCGACGATAAAAGTAGCACCGTACCACTCCATGTTCCTGTATACCAAATCTGCTCCATTAACAAACTAATGGATTTTTATTTCTAAACATCAGCCCTGCAAAAGCCAACCTCAGGTCCAAAACCAGCAGTGGTGCTGGCTTGTGTAGCATATGCCACCAATAGCAGCAACAGAAGATCCTCATTGCAGCGGACCAGGTATCGTTTGCAGTCCTCTTTGTATAGGTGGCTACAGGCAGAGGTTTATCCAAGATTACAGAATCATTTTGCAGCAAATCCACAAGTAAACTCCAAACTTCTTCATTCCTGGTACACTGTCCTATTTCTGGACCACACAGAGTTGTACATGAACAGCAACACTACGTCAGACTTCGGGGCGTTTCAGTTGAAACAACAAGATGTGGATTCAATGGAAAGCTGAGAAGAAGGATTAACCTTCCCATTTGTTTCTGTATTTATTTCTTCAGGTACTGAAGAGAAGGATCCTTAGTATGACACAGCAAATGGCAAACAATTGAAAGAAAATCTTCAAAACAGTAATCCTGTCTGCAATGCCAATGTTGTGATGAGTGGTACCTACCAGAATCTGATCTGGGCACTCAGTTCTGGGAAGACTTATGCATCTCCATATTTATGTCACAAAATTGATTTTAGAAGTAGAAGTAAAATTTGCTCCTTGAGGATGCTTTTCTTATGCTTAGCAAAATCTGTGAATGTTCCTGTCCAGTTTTGGATGCACGTGATCATTTTTACCAATATTTCAGTGTAGATAATTATTTCTTATGTCCATTATAGCATTGTCCTTATTTGTTAAAGGATACTTTTAGCAATTCTTAGAAAACTGTATCATTGCATTAGGCCCAGCTGCAGATATTGGGACAACTTCTCCAATCCGCTAAGGCAATCCAATGCTTAAAATTGGCACCTATTGATCTCAGAGTAAGCATAGTCAGCAGCATCTCCTCTGTTTTGCTAGAACTTTCCGCCAGCAGAAAGCAGGCAGAAGCAAAGTAATGACTTCTTGTGCAGGCAGGTACTTTCCCAGAAGAGATGAGCTACAGCCATGGCAGGAAAATTAAGATATGGTGGCAGATGAAGCATAATGAAACAAGGGGATGGTCACGAAAATCAGGTCTAATATTCCTAGTTCCAGCTACTGTAGTAGTCACTGGGGCTGGTCTCAAAGACCAAGGTGGTCACGACGAGCCTCCCTATTGCTAGTGCAGCACAGCCATATTTGAGAAGCAAACACCAAAGTAAAACATGCAGTTAAATTATTCTTACATCTTCACCATATATCATATCCATACCTGTGGCCACTACAGGAGTAGCTATAATTTACATAAAGAATGTAGACCTTGGCAACAATAAAAGGCAAAGCTCCATTTCTTTCTCTTATGCCTATACAAGTCACAAGTGACTCTCCAGCTATATTTCAGCAACTAAATGAAAAATAAGGTTTCATCTGAATTCTGATAGCAATAGGATTACAGTTGAAACACTGAGAGAACTATGTAAACATTACTGGTAGTACTCGTAAATCTGACTGCTCTATAAGTCAATCTTCACTCAAATGTGTTAAGTTCACTTGTAGCTAAGATGAACTCAACCTTGAAGTCTTGTCAGACGTGCAGACTTGAGTATACGGGTTCTACATACGTGTAACCAAAGACAAATGTTGGTTCCCCAGCTATCAGCACTTCTGCAGTATGTGTGTGGGCATTCAATTGCCAACAGAGATGGTCAGAGATCTTCAAAAGGTGCCTTTGACAGGAAGTAGCTATGCTATAAAAGAGAAATTTTCTCCCCCCGCCTAACCAGTTTTCTCTGTGAAAAAATAAAAAAGACCTCTCCATATTTTAAAATATCTTGGAAAATCCTACATTGTTCTTGTTCATAGGATTTGGGTTCTTTTCAGAAAAGCATATGATCAAAACATGTAAAACAAACATATATTATTACTTTTAAAATTATATACATTTTTAATGCTTTTTTTGGCTACCTAGAGAGCAGACCAGCTTAAGACCTCTTACTCCATGTAAATGATACGTGGAGTACTAGAGAGGCAGCTTGTTTGCTCTTTGCTGAAAATACCATCTGAGCAGAGAGTTTTTGCTAAAATATTGCAGTCAGCAAAGTTCTTGCTTATTTATCACATCTGAGTGATATTTGGGTATAAACAAGAGGACATGTCAGTTTGCAGGAGAAGGTTAATGCTGAATTCACCTTTCTGTTGTGGTCCATCCACCCTGAGAAGACAGCAGCAATGGGCAGCACCCATGTGTACTGGCTGCCAACACAAGTGGTGGTTTGGTGAGAGACTTGGCAGCAGCCCGATGAAAGAGGAGCAGCTTCGGCCCTGCCATCAGGCTTACCAAATTGCAATGAGTTTATTTTGGGCAGGAGAAGAGCAATGTGAATCCTTTATTTATTCTTTTCAGAGCTGTCAAAAGATCATCCCTTTAGAGGGATCATGAGGGTTCAAATCCTTGCATGGAAAGTTAATCTTCAATATGAAAGAAAATGTAGGATTAGTTAGTACAAAATTCTGCTAATAGATTAAAAGACTTTCTCACAGCCTTTTAAAGTTATTTATTAGCAATTTATTAATACAGTTAGAACAAAAATGACTGTTGTTTTCAGAATTCATTTTTCAGTCTGCAGACTTATACCAGATGACACTTGGGCTCTGGCTCTTTGGGAATACACATCAAATCCTGGTTCATAATTTATGTAATGACATATACTTGGACACTGATTAGCTACCTTATCAGCCCTGTAATAAAGGAAGCATAACCCCTAGTTTATCATTCATTTATCTGAAGTCATTTTGAATAATATCACAAGATTGTAATGTAATCATTATGCTGTACAGCATGTGTGGGCCAGTACACTACACTGTCAGTGTCAGAGAACTGTCATAGTTCATACTACTTAATTTGCTCACTTCTTACACATTTATGAAATTGGAGTCAACAGTCTGGTGGAGCAGTAGTATTCCGAGCAAAAGAGTTACAGAAATTGTTAATCTAGGGTGTTGAACAGGAGTGTGAAGAAGCACAAGAAAAGATGAAAAGGGGTTTTGTGGTGGAATTGAATGAGTGGTCAAAGAGCTGGTTCAATTTTCCTTGACATCCTCCATCCAAAGTACCCTCAGACTTTGTTAAACTTCCTCTGGGTGTGAGAAAGAAGTTAGAAACCCTCTGCGAGTCAAAACCAGGTTTCTTCATTGTCTGCAAAGCTGTGAGATTTCCTGAATAAAAACAGCAGTGAGGTCTACAGGCAGAATAAACACCGGTATCTTGCACCTCACTAGCTCTTGGAGAGGGCAGAAGGGAAAGAGGCATGTGAGGAGATCTTGCTCACTGAAGCACAGCCTTGTTCTTCTTCCCAGAGCAACTCATGATTTTATAAACAGCTTTGAAAATATTTTATATTTTTATTTTAGAGTCTGAGTTTTTGGGAATGATATTAAATTAGAGTTTCACTTTCACTTTAGGAAAAGAGTTCTAGGAGTTGTGGGCTAGAAGACCACTTTGGAAACACAAGCTGGTAGTGTCCGAAGGAGCTGGAAAAAAAACACTGCATTTATATGTATTAACATGTACTTATTTTAGTCTCATGGAATTCAGTGTCCAGCATTTCGGTTCTTTGAAATTCTGAGGTGCACAAGACCTGTAATATTACAGAAAAACCTAGCAAGTCTTGCACAGAACTCATCACCTGGCCTCACCACACTGTAATCTGTGTTTATGTCCTCTCAAACCTTAATTTTATGGATCTGGCCTGATTCCTGCTGTCAGTACCCTGTTCCAACTGCAAGATGACAATATAACCGAGGAGAACAAATACCAGGTTAGCACCAAAGGATGAGAAATGGAACATTTGGGGGATTTTTACTGCAGCTGACCAGGGATGGGCAGAGGGGGGCCCTGGTGCTTCCCGGATGGTGCCATCATGGACCCGCAGACCTGACAGATGAGTAGGGCTGATGGATAGAAAAGCTGGTGACAAGTGGCACTGAGATAATGATTACTGGGCAGTAGGAGCCATTATGGTGTCATGGAAAACCCCCAAGATTAATGAAGAATGCAAGTTGGATAAGTAATGAAAAACGGGAAGGAATGGAAAGAGTAGCATAATGTTTATTTTAAGATAGTTAATCAGAAGAAGCAACTAATTAAAACTGCAGCTATTTCCTGACACCGGTTTAACAAAATTATAACTGCAAAGAATAACGTAGAAATAAAACATAGCACTGAGCATCGATCTTCCTGTGGAAACGTCCCTCCAGCCAGCCCCGGAAGAGATATCGGATGGATGACGTGAAATATCTTTCCCTTCTGTGATTGCCAAACAGATCCAAATGTCATGCTTTGGAGCATTACTGTTCATCTGCCAAATATAAATAATTAATTCACAAATAAAGATTACGTTTTTACTGTAAAAACAATTAAATTTGTTTCTAGTACTTTTTAATGCAAGACAGTAAAAGCAAACAAGTTAATCATCAATCTTGCATCCAACATTTATTCACCAGAAATGTAATTCTACTTAAAATTTTTTTTCTATTTGAATAAAAAACTTATTCCACAGCACCACATTTCTCCACAGATTTTCTGGCAATCAGAAACTCTTGTAATTTTTGGCACTTGAGTTCAAAGTTGATGTAAATAGAAATGATACTCTGCACAGAGAGGAGCAAATTATCATTGAATATCGAAGAGGGTACAGGGTCATTGGGGGAGTGATGGAAGGAGCAGGGCCTTGCAGGGTGCTGCCACGTTGTAATTCCTGAGGCGATCACACTGCGAGCATCGCTTTGTTAGTATCAGATGCGTGATGAAGATCAAATGGCATTAAATGGCTGTGATTGCATGAAACTTCCTCTGATGCAGATGATGCGAAAAACAAAAAAGGACCATGTGACGCCCTGCACAGCTGGAATAGCTGTGTAACCATATACAAAACCAGGAATAAACCTGAAATAGGTATCATCAGCTGAGAACAACACGATACATAAAACAAGACAGGCCTCCTCTGAAAGACTGAAATTTAAATATGAATGAAATTTAAAAAATTCTGGTTTGTAAAAAAAAAAGAAGTCTTAACATTACAAGAAATAATTCACACTTAAACCAGATTTTATTACATTCTGAAAATAACTAATGTGTCAAATAAAAATGAGCAAAAAGACAAAGGCAGCAGTATGTACAAAGCTGTCATAATCTCATTCAAAATACTGCAAAAACCAAGTCATTCTAATTTACAACTGAAGTACACTTAAACTATAAGTGAATCTAGAGATGTGTGAAAATTTCAGAGCAAAATTGAAGACAAAATGTGGATAAAAATATAATCCCTTCTCATTTATGCAATGGTTTACACTATTGTAATGTTTTTCTTCCCAAGATAAAAAAGTCATTGAAAATCCTTGCTATAGAAATTAGTTAACAATATCTGGTACCGCTCCTGTACTTCTGGTGCCACAATTACTTCAGTTAAACTATATTATTAAGTGAACTTTTTCACAACCAGTGACCAATCCAAGCACTTAACTGGAGAAAAGTCCACCTTTCCTTCAAAGGGCATTTATTCTCTCAAGATACTAAAATATAGCAGAAAAACATGTTCTGGGTGGCAAAAAATTCAAAGGCCTGTTCAAATACAGTTAAATAAATCAGAAAATCTTTTGAATATTTCTGTATCAGACATTTTCATTATATTACTCCTGAAGTACCATCTTATTTCTGTGGATATTTGCAAAAAGTAATGTTTCAAGCATTTATCCATGACCGTATTTGCTCTACTGCAAAATAAATAATGTAACCTGTGATGTAACTGTAGAAAAATGCAGAGTTTATAAGTTGTGATCTAGGCAAGAAACAGAAATTAGACTGCATAGTTTCAATATTTTTTTCCAAAGGTCTTTGAAAATATTGTCGATACTGTCTTCTTGAGAGATATAAGTGCTACAAGGTACATCTCCCTTCAAATTGTACCTGCACTACCTTTACCAATGAAATATGAGTAAAACTTGAGTAATGTGATGTAACTTCAAATAATAATTTATGTAGATAATGAAGTATGTTATCACCCAGCCTTGAATGGAGAGCTATTGGAAGAGATCACTGCATGTATTCAGGCACACACATCATCTTCGGCTTGCGCCCAGCACAGTGCAGGACCATCCCCACTGATTTCCCTCATTGCCTTTGAAAAAGGATTGGTGCATCCTAATCCTATCTGAAGCCTCCCCAGGCTCTGATTATTTTCTTCTCCTCTGTGTATTCTATCATCTTTCAAATTTAATACTGAATTTCTATTTGTAATTTTTACTGGCGTTGAGCACCTGTGTTTTCAAATTGAATATAAACAGATATGAAATAGTTATGATAGAGCATTCTTTCACAGGACTGAAAGCACATTGTTGGCACCTATTATTCTAATTTTGCACCCTTCTGAGGTCATCTTTTAATTTCAGAGTACTCTGTTCTTTCTGAAACTGTGACAAACAGGGAAAAAAAAACTACCCTTGAAGTTTCTCCAGGATCTATTCACGTGCATATGGTGTGTGGAGGGGAAGGAGCTATGTATCTGCTTTACTGATCTATCGGTATGCAGCATAAAAGGTAACTACAGCATTAAAAGCACGAAGCAAGCATTGAATCAGACCGTAGACCTTGTGTGTATAATTTTTCCAAATTCAGCGACACACCTGAAATCCTCGCAGTCAGGAAAGAAAGACCAGCCAAATTGGTGTGGAGAAGCCTGTGAGCCTTGGCTGGCTGGGGAAAAGCATTTGCTGATTTCCGAAAATTAGGAAGGTGTAAATCACCGCCATTAAAAACATAAACTTTGCTTGCAATTAATCTTTATGGGGATGCTGTCAAATTCTCGGGATTTTAATTACTGTAAAGTAAAATCTTCTTTTATTAAGCATTCCAGCTCTGCTGGGTTTTTCTAAGAGTTGCACTCTTCAGCTCCTGCTAATTACAAAATACACCAAAAAAACTAAAAGTTCTGTGTAGCTCCCAAATACCACTACAGCTATTTCTGCAATCACAGCCCGCCCCATTATTTTCATTTAACTTTTTTATCTGAAACTTTGTCAAGTTTCCTCCTCTTTGCTTCACGTCCCCCCAAACCCTGGTGCTGCCACAAGCCACCTCTGGCCTCTATTGAGCCTTCTGTTACCTGCTGATGCAAAAATTCCTCTGTCCCATTTAAGGGAGGCAATGAAGATGGGACAGACTTGGTCACCTGAGCTGGTACTGCATCCTCCACCTGGTAGATTGCATATCAGCAGTGAAAACCCAGCGCTGGGATGGCTGCTGATTTTTCCTTTGCTCCCTTAATTGGCTTCTGCGTAATGCTCTCCAAGGTCTAGCTTTGATACTGTCTCTAGTGTATGGCAGGAGCAGTTTATCCAGACTCCCAAAAATGTATTTTGCTGATAAACTTCTTTTTGATAATATGATGAGGTCTAGTTCACGCTAAAAAGAAATCTCATGATTTATGTTCATATATATTGCAATCTTCCTAAGATTCTGATACTAAGTAGTTGTTCATTACGAGATTCAACCGTGTGTCCTACTAGTTTTATTTTTCAGTAGCTGTTCAAGTGGTAAAAAAAAAATAGGCTTACTCTGTTGACTTTAATTTGCAATTGTTTATTTACCTTAAGTGACACCCATAATACTTCTCACAGTGAGCTTGTTGTGCTCTTACTTAAAGTGGGGAAACTAGGTAATAGGTTTGGAAGTGGACTTTGTAGCACTGCAATAAAGCTAATAATTACAGTTAGAACCAGAACCAGTTAGTTATTTGCTATTAGCGACTTTAACACGATCTATATAGTGCTGCATTTTCAGACCCAGAAAAGAGCCTGATTACGACAGCACCCTTTTAGATAAGTGTGTAGTTACTTACCTTGTAGAGAAAGCCGAAAGAGGATCACAGTTATTCTGTAGCCTGAATTACATGAAACTTTATTTTACCTGCACTAGCACAATAAGAAAAATGCTTACATTGTGCTACATCTATCACATAATTAATCCCAATATTACTACACGAAATCTCATGTGTGATAATATTTTCCAGAAATGTTATGTTACAAAAAGGTCAAGTATAATATAATTTTTTCTGCTGGATGCTCCTTTGAGCCATGTTTACCCTAAGATATTAGGTTCCAGAAGGTAAAAGGAACAATAGCATTTGATAGTCCACTGAATATGAGTTGATTCAATGACACGCACACACCTGCCAAGCAGCTACAGCTTCTGCTTTCAGCGGTGGCACACATCGGAAGAGTAGAGCAGAGTCATGGCACAGACCAATGTATTCCTGCAGCCTAGGTGGCTGTATCAGCAAGTCCTCCTCTGAGGAGAATAGCACCACTTGAGCCCAAATGTTCAACATTCCACCAATGTCAGCCTCTTCGCTAATACCTCTTCTTCTCCAAGGAGTTTTGCATCCATTCAGAGATATGCATGCTCTCCCAGGCATGTGGACTTACTAAAAGGGACTCTAAGCATACATGTTAAACCCTAAAGTCTGCACATTATGGATACAAAAATCTTTTGTCTCTGCTATGATGTATACACACGAGAGCTACTTCGCAGCAGAACTAGCCCTAAGGGTGGGACAATGTCACTACACATTTTGCTTATCTGTTTTCTTTTGACCATGGTGTTTCCACAGTACTGAGATTCACCATCATTTTGGTTTGGGATCTGCCTTTCCAAGAAAAGGTTCAGCACTGGAGTGCCAGAGGAGGAAAATAACCACAAGAGATGACACTGATTCTCATCTTTAATTCAAAAGTGAAAGCTAATAGACCAGGCTGCATAATGCTTGGGTTTGCTTCCTGTTCAAAGAAAACCACCAACCCAAACGCTGTTTCATGGATGTCTTCTCCAAGTAAAAGGCAAAGTCAAAAATCCATTAATCCATTTTCTTCCCTCACCAATCAGTTCTCCCCATGGGAACAGAAGTGCAGAGTAGTTTCTTTCATTGAGAACCTTTCAATGATGGGCTTGATCAACCATTCTGATTCACTCCTCTGTGAAACAATAAATAAAACATGCTGGACCAGAACCATCACCTAAATGCCCTGATGATACCTTCTTAACTTCACCTATGGATTTACAATTATTAACAGGACTTGCTGTATTATCTGTGAACATAATATGCATTTCATAACAAATCTGAGGCATGCAGCAGGTTAGGCAGTGATTCTTGCCTCCATCCCAGCCAGCAAAGAGCATTGTGAAGCACAGTTATGGACGGAGCTGCCAGCGTCCACAATCTCTTCAGGCTGTCTATGGGCACGCTCCCTATTCCAGGAAGAGGGTTCCTTCATTGTGCTTCTAAGTGTTGGGCTCTGCAAAGCAAACTGGGCAAATGAAAGTCCGTTTTTTTGCTTTTTTTCTTTTTTTATGGATCTGCTCCAAGCCTACTAAAAGCACAGGGAATTTACTGAATTTTTTTGTCCTTTCTCCTGGGTGCTGCAAGTCAGCAACAGGCAGGATCTAATCTAAAAACCTACCTTGCTTATGTGTAAAGTCTTGCCGAACCATGAGAAAAATGTCCCTTTCATTTCAGTATTGATTAGTCTTTATTGAACACGTACAGTTCTGCTAACTCTGGCTTTGGTGGGTTTTTTTGCTTTGTTTACTTTTTACTTCTTTCATGATTTCAAGTGCCTTTGACAATAATTTTCACTTTGCTTAACTCAATCATCTATTGACAAAATCCAAACTGAGATGCTGAGTCCTTAAAAAGAACCCCTTTTTTTTCTATTCTTTAAAAAGTACTACTGCCTGTATTTACTCTGAACCATCTGTTACACATCTAATTAAAATATATTTGTAATGAGCTTATTAGCACACAGAATATGTCCTGAACAGGATGTCAGTCAACAACCGATTGTTTTGGTAGATAAGATACCTTAAACTCCTATTAGTTTAACAAAATAATGCATTGGTATTTTCATCCTGAATAAAAGCAAATTCAGAGAGGGCAGGCATTCACATACTTTTTGTAATAACTTCGTCTTCAAATATGTTGCTATTCCTTTCTAATATAGAGTCAGATGGCCTCTTATAATTGCAGTATCAAATCTTTGCCTCAGTTTTCAACTGCAGGTGATTTCAAATGATTAAAGAGGCACAACAGGGAATAAACAAAAATGCTTACATGCAATTATTTTTAATTAGTATTTGGCTATAAAGTGTGTGCCTTCATAAAAAAGTCTGTTATTCACATAAACATCTGTTACCATGCACACAAGGAAACATACTGTAAGTCTGTCATCACATCACCAAAACAGAAAATACTAAGGAAGGCTGGACAGGAAAGCCAACACTTTGAGTTTTTAAACAAAAGATATAAGCATAACTGCCAAAACAGACACTGTACCACACCTTTCAATTAGTGTAGTGCACAATTAAAGGAAGAGCTATTACCAATGGAATTATACTTGAAAATGTTAAAATAGATGGAATTATTCTTTGAAAACAATGGAATTTGTAAGCACAAGACAATTTCAAACTCTTTACTAATTTTGCACCAGCGAACATAATCAAAATGCTTCCTGTTTGCACAGTATCTCTGGGTACTCTTCTGACAACTTTTTTAAATCTTATTTTTGTTCATTATTTAAGTCCTCTCAAAAAAAAAAAAGCCTCTGCTCTGGCATTAGCACATAAATAAATCTGCAGTGCTCAGTTCTGGCCTCATTTTACAGAAACCGACTCAGGGACGTTGACATATTTTAAGTAAGCATGCGACAAACAGCAAAGTAAGAGAGATATACAGACCAATATAAATTAATACCGCAGTAATTGATAGGTGGAGATAAGGTTGCTCTGCGGAATACTGAGAATAAAATGAAGAGGAGGTGTGAGAGTACCTTGCACATGAATTACTGAATCGGTGGGAATTGCTGAGCTCTGCTGCAAGGAAGCCCTTGCTGCCATAACACCTCCAGCAACCAAACTTAACACATTACTTCCACCAACAGAGAAATCTGCAGCATTAACCACACAATTTAAGAGCCCAAATAACACAGCTCAATTTGCATGAAAATAAAATCAATTGTTTAATTAAGAAGCACACATGACAGTATCTGCCAGTTGTGCCTCGACATTATCTATAGTCAGATCTGAGGTGGAAAAAATCACTGCACCTCCATTGTAGCTCTGCTGGGACCAATAACTAATCATTACAGAAAGACAACCTGGGGGTGCTGATCATCAGAAACATGGATGGAGACACCACATGTAATCCTGACCCAGCACCTTGACCCATTAATTGAGCGCACAAATCTTTCTGCATATCCTGAGAGAGATCATGTGTCTTAAAATCTTTCCTTCATGAGCTCTTAATGAATGTCCTCTGGGTCCAGCTTCGTATTCATACCAGTACATCCTGGCCCAGAGAGAAGTCAAAAGTACCTTCAGATTTTATAATGGCAAAGATGACCCTCTGCTAGAAAGCAGATCCGAATCTTTTCCAGCTCCCTTTGATTTACAAGCCTTCTCTTGCATATCAGCATTTCATATATCTTCCAAAGTGTCAGAAATATGAAAGTCATACATTATATGAGAAGAATGGCCCAGTTCATTACTATCATTTTATTTATTTAACAAATACAGTATTTAATCAGAAGAAACTGACAGCTACAATTGTTTATTGCAATCATACAACACAACAATAAATAAACATTGCACATTAAGTAGTAGGTAGAAGGATAACTGAAAACATCACATGTAAAAAATTCTTCCTAAGAATTCTTCCCTAACAGACAGTATTTGTAAATCTATTGACAAAGAGCTCCAAAAAGATGGAGCACTAAATAAAACACATGAGACCAGACAAGGTAGGTTTTGCATTCAGACAAGCAAATTAATTTCTGAGTTGACTCCAGAACAGAACTATGCTACTTCCAGTCATCTTTGAACTAAAACAATAACATATTACACCCTCACTCCTAAGTAACAAAAGCCACATGAAAGTCTAATCTGCCTTTTAGTGATAACCAATTTTCCATATCACAAAATGCAAATCACCACTTCTTGGTTCAAATCAATTACATGGGGGGGGCGGAGGGGGTGGAGGGATGATTGAAAACATTGCAACAACAACCTCCAATTCCCCCACTGGAGTAGGGTCCCCTCCCTGGAAAAGTCTGACCATGTTATGGCCTATAGTCTTTGACTTTTTATCCTTCTCCTTCACTTAAGAGACGTTCTGTTCTCAGGTTTGAGCATCCTGACTTCATTGCAAAAAAGCAAGGAAATGTATCTCCATTTCAAAAGCTTCAATTTTTACATCTCTCCCCCTCCCCACTCTCTGCAAGCACAAAGCAAGAAGGTTTAGCTTTAAGACTCTTCTGCTTTCATAACTTCAGTGAGAGTTTTGCAAGAGTTAGTAGAGCAGGAATGTGTCTCAATAACTGTGATAGATGGCTGGACCTGAGAGAAGAAATAACCATTTTCCTCCTGAAATTTGCTGCAGTGCCATAGCAGGGAGATGCTACCCCTCACTGCACAGGACTCCCCAGGTTGAGAATAGAGTCAGTACTTTTCTTTATTTCTTTTCTTGTTTGTTCTTCCCTCTTATTAAAAGTGCCTGTTTTCCAGCTTTGAATGTTAACATAGAGGGAAGAAGTTTTAACTCCTCACTCCTTAAGAGAAGGCAAACTCTGAAGGGAAAGGTAAACAGATCAATCCCACCATTCCAGCAGTGCCTGGACAGGGTATTTGAAGGACCTATGCCAGCAAGTGTCACCTGGGGATGACAGGGACCCCTCGCCAGCAGCCCTGGAGAGCCTCCCCACCCTCTGCCCCTCTCCAAGAGCTGTATGTATTTCTGAACATATAGATTCTCATCATTGCTGGTGTTACATGTCCATGTGGTTCAACATTTTAGAGACAAAAAGCCATTAGTACTTTAGGGGCCACAAAGTAAACTAACCAGAAATTTCTGGGCAACTCTGGGTGCTGCTACTGACCAGAAGCAGACACTACATGCCAGATAGGCATTCAGACAACACTATGCTGGGATAAAACAACCAGACAGAACAAAACCCACATCTGAAATCCCTGGAAAAAAAGGGCATCAGTTCAGTTAAAGTTCAATAAAATATTAATTATTACAGAAATTGAAATAACTCAGAGTTCAGACAAGCCTGTCTTTTGACCACATTTGAACACAGCCCCTATGCCAAACCCAGAAAACAACATTAACTAACCTCAGAGTATTCTGGAACAGTAGGCATGTCCTAATGCATGTATTTCGTCTCTAGGGGCACAGTCTTTAAACTGAAATCCCTAAGGGTGTGAACAAACACAGATAAGGAAAAATAAACTGAATTGTACTTCAAAGAGTAAAGGAGCCACAGATGATAGCAACCAAAAAGCGAATGCCTCCTCCTCGCTACGTGGAAAATAAAGCAATTCCTCAAACAGCTTTGGTCACTCCAGATATTTTCATTTGAAGAGGTGTGGCCACCAAAAGGAAAATGCTAAACTCTTTAATTATTTATGTGGCTTAATTGTGAAGTTTTGCTCACTCATCCACCATTTGCTTTTTTTTCCAAAATAAGCTGACAGGAGTGACAAAAGTATTAAAGCAAAGTATCCAAGAAGATTAAATCTCTTGTATAGTCTGTTTGAAGGAGGTAAGTTATAGCTTTAAAAGATGATCTCGTTGCAGTCAGTAGGAACTCAATGCCTTATATGAATTTAATGCTTCAAAAGCATTTACAAGTACTAATTGATGCAAGTCCTAGAGGTAAACAAAGCAGTGAGTACCAATTGTGCCTGCAACAATGCGAGATTACTGTGAGGACTTCAAGTGACTGTTATGTCCTTTGAAGGAGGAATTTTAGTTCTTCACTTTATAAATTAATCTGTCTCCAGAAACCTATTATTCCTCTAACATACAACTTAAAAACAGGATGTATTTGGGACTTTGCCATCGAGGGAAACATGAAATAATGCTACAATACTTGGTATCTCGTACTGTGCCAAAAAATCTCATGTATCTTTGTGAAGTTTAACTCAGAACAAGCTGATTCCTTGAGACTCTCAAATGCCACTTCAACAACAAGTACTATCTAATTTCCAAAACCATAGAGAAAAATTACAACTCTAAAGCATCCTTGCAGCCCAGAAGGCAAATACAAAAAAAATCCAAGTTTATGTGCTTGTTATCGGGGGTTTTTTAGATCTCATGATTATAAAGCTGCTAACTTGATGGGGAGGGGAGGGAGGCCTTATCGAACAATTTGTAAATTATATGCATCACTTGTTTTTATTTTAAACTTTATCCAAAGACTTGCATCAGGCTACCCCAGGTGCTAGCAAATGAAAATGTTCACAAGCGGTACGTACACTGAGGAAGGAATAATAAAAGCACAACTTTTATTTGCTTTGGGAATACTTTGGAAAGACAAATGATTTCTGAGGAATCATGAGGAAATACACTAAATATCCTCCTGGAAAAATAAGGAATATTGACATGCAGTGTCCACGTCACTGCTAGTATTGCAGAAATCTTATACATGAGTGCTGCGTTCCTTTTTTTTTCTGTTATTTTAACCAGTCAGAGCAACAAATGTCCTGGTTGCAGACCTCTATCTGATTCTGAAAATGAGAGGGTTTGCAATTTTCTTAGAATTGTGTGAATCTCAAATAATCACACTTTCTTTTCCCGTTTTTCTGATTATCTGCCTTAACATTTCCCAAAATTAGGAAAAATCTCCAGTACATTTTGAAGACAGCATGAGATGGAGGATGTCTTCCTTTTCCAGTGCAGGGCTGTCACATCAGAATCTCTAAGAACAGTTTTATTTAAATGTTTCAGCAAGAAGACTTGTTGAGCCTATTTTTTTCCTGCCGCGTGTATCTCTCAGTCCCCCGAATTTCCTGTTTCCTTCTGCTGGCCAGGATCCACCAGCAGATGACATCTCATCACTTGTGCACTAATGCAACAGAGATGTAAAATCATTCCCTGCCTGCTCGTATGCACCTTGGTGTGTTTCTTGCAATACAAAGTTGCGACATCAACAATATTTTATAAACTCCTTTTTCTATGCATGTTTTCTATTTTTCTACTAATTCCTAATTAGTTGGAGTAGGTGGCACAGCTGCTCTCCTTTGCACAAAGAAGCTGAATCACTCACAGGGGTAGGGACTGGTCCTGATAGTTTTCTTTGAAGAGTTCAGGCTACTTTACTAGGAAAACTACTAAATTATCACTGTGCTGAGAATAATAAATCACTAACAGACAAAATCACTGCTTCATTCTGGTAAATAGAAATATTTATATGGTCGCCTAAGTAGTACAGGAACCATCTCCACCCCAGGGGGTATGTTTGCTCTGTCACAGACAGAACAGGGTTGGGAAATATTTGGTAATTTCCTTACTCTGCTGCTACATACCATATTCACATGCATCTGCTATACGCATAGTAAAATAAGTATTTACAATTTTAGCAATGATTTTTTTCCTATTTTTAATCTCTTTCCATATCATTTTCAACAAAAAGCAGAGTAGCACATGGGTCTCAGGTCTAAAATGTACTCAACTTTTTTAAAGACTTCTAGGTTCACTGTTGTGAGGTTTCACATGACCCTATTATAGCTGTGAATATTTTCTCTGCAAAGCTGAGAAGAATGTGGTGGAAAGCACTCCATAGCTACTCAGGAACTTCTTATGGAGAAGAGATCCATGAACTTCACCTTTCTCTATCGTCACAGGCTAGAAATAAATATGCTTTTAGCCATCCCATTTGTGCCTCAACCTTTCAGCACCCTTGCCACTTATCACATTTTTCAAGGTCACCCACTAACACCGTCTCCCCAGTTGCCAATCAATACAAGCAGCATCACACTTCCCATAAAAATAGTTCTACTCAAATTCAAGCCCCATAGAAAAAACCTTACCCTGCCAACATCTCCTATGTCTTTTCATTAAGAACTAAAGAACTCAGGCTGTATTCCTTCAAAAACAATGGATTTGCACCATTAACTTTGACTGAGCACGAGAACAGCCACTCAGGGTGTCCCTTTGCAACCCAGTTAAGTAAATTCATTACCTTTAAGCTCGTGCCTAAAGTTCAGCACATGGTCAAGCACTTTGATGGTAGGCAAATGGAAGTTGCCACTGAAGATGTGCAGGCTTTGTTTAGGCAAGGACAGTGTAATTTAGTTCCAGGAAAAGTAAATACCTACATTGTAATTTAAATAATTTTCAATGTTTTCTCAACATAAGACTAATACCCATAGTGTTTGCAAAAATCTTTATATAGAATATTTTTGCTAGATTTAACTACCAGAGATAAACCCTAGATCCTCCTCAGACTTCCCAAACACAGGCAAATGTGAGTCTTTCATTGCTCTGTGATGTGGGATCCAATGTCCAATCCTGACCACCCACAACCTTCACCCTGCATTTCCATTCAAATGCCAGAGATTTCTGGTCCTTGGTTTATGATACAGGAACAGCGCATGGCAGGGAACACTTAGATGGAGGATAGTACCTTTCTTTTTAGGACAACGTTATGAACAATTCTGTGTCCAATGAAATTATCAATTGCTCCAAGGGATTATTTACTGTTTCCTAGGTGTACGGGGAGATGTCTTCTACCCGTGAGTTGCGTAAAATTTATAGAGGGGAAAAAAGTATTCCTACTGTGGTATTTTTGAATCCCACATTGCCATTTGTATTATGTTTCAGCTGTGTATTTGTGCAACAAAATGGGTAGTTCCCACTTCCTGCCCCCATTCCAATATTCCCTTCCCGTGCAATGGGTCCCAGAACCAGGAGTCTCTGAAAGCAATTCAGAATAAATCAAATGTTATTTACATATAGCAAACTTCTCCTGAAAGTCAGCTTGCCAAAACTGATTATTTACTAAAGTCTTCCTTTTATAACACACTGTTATACAACACGATGTTATAAGAACCGTGATGACTGCAAGCCATTTGTAACCGTCACAAAATAACTCCTGCTGCAAAAAAACCCCAAAACTAAGGAGACAGGGAAAAATACCTTCTACCTAGAAACTGGAAACTGGATTCAGGAGACACATTTACTCTGCATTCGGAATCTGGTTCACTGCATGATGTGTGGGAACCCACTTACCTTGTCCGTTTTATGCCTTCCACTTCTGAGAAGTTAAACGAATAGTGTTTTTTCACCTCTGTGTAAACGTTATTTATGTATCAGATGGAAATGGCCAAGATCAAAATTACAGCTGTTAACCTTTCCTATGGAATAATCCCAGGATCCACCCGAGGAGCCATTCACCTGCCAGTGACACTTGGATATCCTCAGGCAATGCAAGGCATTAAGCTTTTGTGCTGGAAAATAAAGCCTTTAAGTAGGAGTGATTAACTTCACTGGCCAGAAACGGCAGTGGGAACGCTGGGATAAAAACACCAGGAGAAATTCCAGGAATGTTATATCGGACCACTTAAGTCTTTCAAAGAGACCAGACTGCTGCTTAACATGAAGTCTCCTTAAAAACACCAGACCGTTATGTCCAACACTGTATGGGAGCACCGTTCAGCTCAGGGACTTCAACCATTCTCAGTGCTCTAAGGTCTCCTCATATTCTGCACAGCACACAGGAATTAGTAGATTTTTATCTTTCTTAATTCTGCTGATATTCTTAATTTTTTTAAAATAGTTCTGTATAGCAAAATTACCTTCCTGCAAAATTCAGATCCCCTCTTATGGGCAGCAGCTGTTGAAATAACTGCTTTACAATGTAATCCCCTTGTTCAATAATACCTTGCCTTCCAACATTGCAATTTGCATTTTTGCCAAGGAATCAAACTGGCACATAAGTATGAGAATAACTGAGAATCTTGCCTTTGTCTCCAGCCAACTGATATCCTAAGCCGTGCTATGACATTATATAAATATTCAAAAAATGCTTGTGAATACCATAATTTCTCCAGGTCTCACAAATGAGGAATTATCCAAGTAATGGATTATGAATGGAGTAGTAATGTATGGAAACATTACCCACCCAAAACGTATTAGAGCTCCCAAAGACTCAACATGAAACAAAATGTGTTAGAGATTTAACAAAATAAAGTGGTCTCCTTAGATTCAGCGTCACTAATTCCCATAAAAGGCTTCAGAAAGGTGAAAATACATGTAAATACTGTTTATTTATAAATATTATCAGAAGCTGAAAAGCGCATTCATGAAGGTCTAACATGCAAAAAAGACACACTAACCTAACTATAAACTTTGCAAGTTTAAACTGATATCTTAATGCTTGATAATCCAAGTTTTCAAATATTAGGTGCATTTTGCAGGACATGGCTTCCTCCTCACCAACTCTATGATCCACAATCACATTTACATTTTGCCTCTACGAACTTGATAAATTCAAAAAATATGTTGATATAGTTAATTTGGCTATTTTCTTGAAGGAAAGTATTTGAACAAGGGGAAAGGCACTGACTACTTGCCTACTAAGCCCAGGGTCATTCCTATGCCCATGCCTAAAAGCTCTGTGAAAGAAATTCATGCAAAGTTTATAGAGATGCTGACAGCCAGTTCTAAAAGCCATTGCTCAATTCATTCTTTCACTGCTGTCAGCATGCCAGACCCTTCAACCATTTCTTACTTAAGTATCCCTTACTCATGTGAGTGGGACATAAGTAAAGATTACTCATCTGAGAAGGAGTTGCAAAACTGCATTTTAAGGTTGCTGCCTCAGAGCCAGCCATTGTATCAGGGCTGGGTACATAATGACTAACCGCAGTGAGAAGCCAGCCTATCTTCTGGGAAAGAAAGTTCTAAGAATAATTGCTTAAACTAAATCAAAACCTTATTAGTTTGCTGCTTTTTTCTTTTTTTTTCCTTTTTTATTTATTTATTTTTTCTAAGTTGCAAAGGCTGGAACAACAGTGGGTTTTGGATTTTTTAGCATATCTTTAAATTATAGGAAATTTGCCTCTTGGCCAAACGGTGTTGACGCAGAGCCAGAATGGATGTCTCCATTCTCATCCTTTCCCATAGTCTTTCAATGATCAAAATAAAAATGTTTATTTTTTTTCAAGTGAAGCAAAGCAGAGGCTCACATGGATGGATCCCTAATTCCACTCCTCCTGATAGGCCTCCTTCACAAACAAAAGTTTATGAAACCCATGGAAACAAACAGAAAGACTTTCATTGTTTTCAACCGGCCTCGGTTTGGGCTCTCGCAGCTTAAAATTAATTGAATTGTTACAAATTACTTGAAAATTACGAATGTTCTCAGTATTATACTTTCATTGACCTCACTAAAAATTCTTAGATTGTAAGGCTGAGCAACATTCAGGGTCAGTGGGAGGATAAAAAGAGGAAAGACAAAACTACCTTGTGAAGAAAAACTGTTCTGGATGCTTATAAATAGTGTGATCGCAAAATATAAAGGAAAAAATAATAAAATGGAGGTGTTCTGCAACTAGAATATTATTAATCAAATATTTCTTGGATGACTGACATAGAGAATCACTCTATTTCTGCAGCAAGTCACATGGCAGCTCTTTAGTAAAACTCAGCACGTTTATTGCTTTCAGATGATTTCATATCTTTCTGAATGAGTTGGAGGATAGACTTTGAAAAGGACCCAGAGCACTGTGGAGCTGGGACTTGCCCCACACGATGCAGGGGGTTGGATGGGGTGGTGGGTGCTGTGCAGGCTGCCTGGGAGGGACAGTCCTTCCCCAACAGCCACCAGGAGCTCTGGAGGAATGTGCACCACGCTTCCCCCTAACGTCTTGAATCAGGAAGTAACTGTGCATTGCTCAAACTCGTGTGGAATTACAGCAGACCATTCTGCTGCCCTTAAAGCTAATAAATAAGTAAAAAAAAAAGTTTCTATGCCTTAAATCTTACTACGGATTTTTTGTTATAAAATACATTGGGCTCCTGCGAATGTATGTAGAAATGAGAACTACAGCCATGGATGAAAACCAAATTACCTATAAGTTTCAAGACATCATTTTTATACCCCAAGATCATGTCAGCCAGGGGTAAAAGGCTGTCCCCATGTCCAGCCACCCAGGCAACCTCAGAACAAACCTGCGGTCCTATGTGGGACCACTCAGCTCCCCACTGAGCACCTTACCGTGCTCAAAGCAAGTCTTTGGGTCCCCAAACCCATGCCAAAGTTTGTCTGAGGTTTGCAACTGACTTTAACAGGAATAAGGCTTGGTCCTTTAAATAGGTGCTATATTTATGGAGCAATGACTAGCCAAAACGTAGGGAAAAACTCAGCCAACTTCTTTGCTCTTTTTGATGACACAACAAAGTCTGATTTTCATTAAGTTTTGCACATATATATCAGGGGTCCTCCTAGGGACTAGGGAATGAATGCACTTTGTATGAACTCTATAGCTATTATATACTACTTTTTATTGATTTTTTTTTTTTGCCTGTAATTCTCAATACAGTTCTACTGTGTTCATGGAAAAATATTTATTTTTAGTCCCACAATTTTCCAATATACTTGTTTTCATCATAATTTTTTTCCTTCCATTACAAATGCCCTGTGATTACAGGTAACATCTTCACAGTTTTTTTAAAAAAAATACAAAAACATAACATGTAAGAGTAATGATTTTAGTCCTCTTGAAAAGGTAAACTGAAAACAAAGTATCGGTAAGTGTATGTAGTATGCTCTCAAATGTATATTTATAGTTTCCAACTGTGCCCTGCCCACAGTTTTTGAAGGAAAACTTGCCTGTGAAGCAGATCTACAACCTAAGAGAAGTTAGCCTTTTGGTTTCAAAATGTTTGCACTAGAAAAATAAATTAGTAGACCAACTTGCTACCTGAAATGTCACTTATTTAGCCCCATTGACTTCAACAGGCTTATTCTTAAGAGTCAGCAGGCACTCCAAAAATGCAACACCACAGCTAAGCCAGGACAGTGGTTTTTGCAGACCCTCTGGCATGGACTGGCCTCAAGAGGAGTCCTTTGGCTACCCTGGGCTCCTCATGATCTCCTCCTGACCTTGCTTGGCTCTGCTCCAGCTGAAGCTTTTGGCCTTTTGGGAAAGACTTAAGCGAGTAAGCGCAGTGTCAGAGGAAGGCTGGAGGTGCAAGTGGCCGGGGCAATGCACGAGGGAGTTGCAGCAGGGATGGAAAGCTGTAACTGGTACTGGGAAGAGTGCAGGGCCATCAGGGAGCCATCTGGGAAAAATCATTTTATTTATAACTTAAGTAATAGCACAAGCCACACAGCAAATCGATTTGCTTTTGGATTCTAGCTATTGTCTGATTGCCCAGACAAACAGCATCCAGTTTAAGTGGAGTCCACAGCAGTAATAACAAAGAAGGAACACAAATTTTAATTATGTTTCCAAAAGTCTGTATAAGTATTGAAAAACCACATAAAAATGATTTTTTTTGACTAGCTTGCAGTTGAAAATGTGTCATTAAAAGCTATGAGTCTGATTTTCTGCTCTGCTGGTCAGGATATTAACCAAAATGATAAAGTATTCACTCTTTGAGGGGAGAAAAAGTAGAGGGAAATAAATGCTGAAGGTTTCATGCTGGAGATATTATGAGAATGATACTAAAATGAGAAAGTTCATCACCCATCACTTGTTGGTCCTGTTATACTGCAGCAAGTGCTTGGAGTAAGAAAAAGAAAACACATTAGAGAGTGAACTGGGCAAGTAAAAATAAGCAAGAAGAGGGGAAATGTGGTCAGTACATTGGAAGCACAACTGATGCTTTGTTTTCAGGCTTTTTTGCTGTTGCTTTGGCAGGAGCGGCATGTCAGTCTTTGACGTTGCGTATGGTACGCGCACTTGACAAGAAATGTCAGGACATGGTCTCTCCTATCACCAATGATTCAAATTAATTTCTGCTCTCCTCCACTTGCATCTTCCCTAATTCTGCAAGCTTGACTTCATACCCACTGCAACTTACATTTATTTGTAATCTCACTACTTACACTCCACTGAACAATAAAAGAACAATAAACTTAATAAAAAGCCCAAGTGATTGGAAATAGCTCTGGGAATGGCAGTCCAGTATGAAAGCTATAAATTTACTTGTATACTCATGACATTGTCAGCTAATTTTTATGAAAAGCCCATCACAGAACATTGCACCAAAACACTGTGATCACTCGTATGTCACCCATCATACTTCCCTTGATAACAAAACAGAAAATGCATCATAAAATGATACTTCAAACTACAAATCCATCTTGAAATGCTCACTGTATACAGTAACAATTCTTTCCTGACCTTGTCTTGCACCTGAACCTTAAATTAATCATTCTTCTTCTATAACATTAAAGAATACCCAGTGGTATTTTTTTATTGAATTTAAAAGCTAAAACTTCAACTAATAATCGCATTGTTGTTTTGGTTAATATTTCCCTATTCAAATCTTAGAGTTCAAGAATTTGTGCAGCGTAAAGTAAGTAATGAGGTGTTTGGAAATAGTATTGAAAAATATTTTTTTGTACTTGGATCAGAAATTATTGACCCATATTTAGAAGCTGAACCAAAGCCCACTAAAGTCAAAGGAAAACACCTATTGATTTTAAATGTTTTCGGATCAAGCCCTTAAGACCTAATGCTGAAAAATGCTGAGTATATTCAAGCTACATAGGAGCTATGGATATTAAGAATTCACAGGACTAAATCCTATTAAATACATAGTGTTATCCTGACTTAGTCTAAGATACTCAATTGGATTAATTAGGAAAGATCTTCCAAGAGATAGCCAATACTATCATCACATTACTCTTCTAGTGTGGATGCTGTTGAACACGACCATGGTGTATATTTACGGCTGATCTCGATCGTCTTAAAGGTATTTTCCAACCTAGATGATTATATGATTCTATATTTTAAGCACCCATTTACAAGTGTCTACTGAGGAGTTTTTGATGAATCAGATCTTCCCCAGTGAAATACTCATGGTTTTTCAGACAGAGAGCCTAACAGTTGCCCACCAGCAGAAGCCTGTCCTCTCAGTGCAGCGGCACAGGTAGTGGCTGCTCAGCCATGACTTTTCAATCATGATAGCGGTGTAAAACCCAGCATGTTTAATTGTCATCACCTTAGGAGAAACGTGACACAACCTTTGTTGGAGGCTATTGCAGAGAGCACAGCAGCTACCAGGAATAACGGTACAGGTAATGTGAATTCAGGTTGTCAGCCTTCCAGTTTAATTTCTCTTCTGTCCTTGCCAAAATGAGGAAGAATGAAAAAGTAAAGCCTCCACCCTATTACTGAATGCCTCAGCTGCAGTCACTCATACCCAGGCGGCCTCATCCCTTCAGACCAACAACCAAAAGCTCTTTTATTATCTAACCTTCCCAGATTAACTTTTGCATTAAATTCTGCAGAGGATACCTCTGATGCAAATGGGAATCATGCACAAGCTATAATAAAGAGAAATCAACACAAACTGAAACACCTGATTTATGGCTGGAGAGGACTTTGGGGGGAGAGAGGAGAGTAAGGAGGAAAGGGCTTCTCAGAGCAGTACAACATTCAATATCTCACACTATCCATTGAACAGCTGCTTTCTTAGGGCAAAACTCAAGTATTTTGTGCAAAGAAGGTCATCCTTGCTGGAAAGGTTCAAGACAGACCTTCATGTTTCTCAGATGTCTTCTTTCTGTGCCTTCTGTGAAGAGCTCTGGTTGTAAAGATCTGCAGGGTCAGGCCCTGCAGGTGGGACCAGCTCATCTGTTCCCAAGAGGGCACCTAGTTTAAGGCTCTTTCAGCAAGGCACAACATTTACCTTCCTTTTCCAGAAATGTGGCCAAGAGACGTTCCTGGAGATGCCAATGTCTCCTCACTGCCTACAGAGGGAACTTACTGCAGCGAGATTGGTCTTGGTATCTCACTTTGAAGTGACTGCAGCGAGATGAGATGAACTCTGGTAAAATCTTGCCACTTTTAATTACCTTCTGACTGATGTAAAACTCATGTAAGTCAGTGAGAAGATTTCCAGTGGCCTCCATCAGCTGTGGAGCAGCTTGTTGAAGGGACGGTGACAAACTCCAAGAGAAGGCTGGATTAAAAATAGGGAGCTGTTTACGAAAGGCAGTACCCAAAGCAAGAAAAGGTGAGAGAATTTCACTCTGAATTAATAAGCACTTTTTTACGTATCAGAAAATATCACATCTGACAGAGCTACCAAGACAAGTTCAAGTCAATTTTTAAAGCAAAGGTTTTATTGTGCTGGTAGAAGAGGAGAAAAAGTGTTTTACAAAGAAAAGAAACTTGACATGGTATTGAGGATGTTTATTTCTTTTATCATATTGTGTATGAATCTTTTATAAGTTTTCAGTGAACTATATTAATTAAAAATTAGTTCTGGGAATATTTTGCTTGTAGCCTAATAAGCTATTACGTCAATACAGATTTTCATAGACTATTTTAAATTTGAAATAAAGGGGTCTCCTGAGTATGTGCAATGGAACAGAAATGTAACAAAAAAAAAAAGTAGAATACTTAACACGTTTTACTTACACAAGTTAAGGATCAGAGTACAGGTCTTACTTGTCTTTCTAAGCAATTCTTATGAATTCCCTCCAAAACATTTAATTGTTATTAGAAGTTTTATGGATTCAGAGCCTGTAATGAACTTGATTATTTTTATTATGAAATTTTGCACTTCTGGCCTTTATTGTGATCAATCCTAATGCTTCACAACAACAAGGCAAGACTTTCCCACCAGTGGTCCTTTGGAAGCTATGCTCCAGATACAGCCAGGAAAGCACTGCAGTTACTCTGCTCCCAGATTCTCCCATCCATTGGAAAGAACAGAGGAGTCAATAAAATAGGTACAACGATAGTTCCTGCCTATTTATAGTTACACAGATTTTCTGATGCTAAACCACTAGCTGAACCAGCAGCCTTCCCTCCCTATGGGAACAAGCATCTCACAAGGAACTGCAGCTGACGTGTGTTTTTGGGTCACAGTTTGTGTCTGGAGCTCCTCCTGGGCAGCACAGCTCCATGCTGGGCTTGAAACAGGGGTGAGAATGAATTCTCCACAGACTTCTGCAGCTCTCACGAGAGTGGCAGGCCCTTCACAGTACAAAGAAACAGGAAAAGCTCAAATTCTCATCCGGCGATCAGTCAAATCAGTTATCTGGGATTCCCAGTATTGAGTTCAGTTCCCATTTCAGGAAATCCACATGAGCAGACCCAGATCATAAAATATAAGGCTGGCATAAAAAAAAAAAACAACACTACAAATAATTCCAGAAAGAATGATCAAGCAATGTCGTGTCAACAACAGTTTTACACAAACAAATATTTGATTTGTTTGTGATTAGAATGAAATAGGAAGTCTGAAATTCAAGAAAGATCACAAATTTCATGGGTTTTTTTTTCATCAGCCTGCCTTTATGTGTTCTCCAATATATGGGCAGATCTCACTGGCATCAGAGAGCTTTGAATGTACTGCACCAGCAGCTGAGCTCCCTCCAGCTGAGGAGAGGGACAGCTGGAGTGTGAACACTCAACTCAGAGGGCCCATGCAGGAAAAATCTACCTGGGCTACTGAATTAAGCCACACATTACAGGACTAGAGCTCTGTAATTTATCAGAACCCACTGCAAGATCAAGGCCTGAATTTCTGGTGGTTTTCAGTTATAACATTTATTTTCACTGCTGTATGTGAAACTTCCCATGCTTCAAAAACTCTCAGATATAAATTTCACCACAAGTTTTTAAGACAATCCCTATACCTACTTAAGAATTTCAAATTATCATAAGAAATTTTGCTGATGAATAAGCGACAAATAAACAAACAAAAGTTAAGCTACTGGAGGCACTAGCCCTTCAAACAAGGCCTGCAATTCACAGGTGAGTGTTAAGTTTTGTGGCCAAAGAGTGAAACCACAAAAGGGACTCTGTCTTCTGGAAAATTAACCCTAATTTGATAAATACAACCAAGTTTATGTTCCTTCAAGGGCCATAAATATGATCCTTTCTGGCTGTTTGCTGTCTATTTTTCAATCTCATTTTTAAGGGCTTTTTCTCATTTAGCTTCTTTTTTTCATGTAGCAACTTACTAGAAATACATCAAGCAGAAACCTAAGCCTCACAATTTCTATGCCCATGGGAAACTGACTTTTGTCCATCACCTAGAAGTGAACCAATAGACTAAGGATGTCTCTTTTTTCTCCTGTTTATGGACATGTACATTGCAAAATGCAATTGCTATGCCTGCACTCACTGTGGAGTCATGAACAATACAGCCACTTCAGGTGGGTGAAGCATTTCAATCTCCCCAGCTAAAAGGTAGTCTGCAGTATGCCGAGGCAGCTGCCAGCCTTCCTGGACCCAGACTCTGGACCACCACTCCAGCACTGCCTGTCACTCAATGCAGTCCATGATGTTAATCTAAGCCTGTATAATTAATAATAATAATTTAGCCTCACAATAAGTAAAGCATTACACTTTTTGTTGATTTAACCTGATTCAGTAACCAAAGTAAACAGCAGTTAATTGATTTGCTCAGGTTCATATCAGAAGCACCTGACACTGAGCAGAATGAAAAACACGGCCTCCTGATTCCCTCTTCCGTGTTTATCCCCAGACTCCATCTATTTCTGCTGCACTAGTTCATATTTTTAAAAAGCAAAGATCTACCAAAGGAAAACAAACATTACACATCTTTGTGTTATTTAGTTTGCAGGTTGAAACATCCTCTTCATATTCATATTAACGAGCTGCTTCTCATGAGGCAACCCATTAAATTTAATAGGAGAGCTAACATAAACCTCACACAAAATGAAACAGTTGCAGTTACGTTTACATTTCCTTGAATGGTATGCTTTGCATTCCTGTGTTATGAAAAATCTTGTACATTTTATTTAATGATAAACAGGTTTAACGACTCTCTTTAGCTTTCTTTTGCCTCCTTTTTCTTCTCTCCTAGTTGAATAACAGAATAACATCCCCTCACTGCGTACATCTTTCAGCAGAACACCTTTCATGCGAAAAGTAACAACATGCTATAGGTTTTTTCTCATTATTGCAGTTTTTCAACACATTTTACAAGATACATTATTAGTTGATGGAGTTTCTAGTTTGGATAGTGATGCATTCAAAGTGTTTGCTTTAAGTGTTTGTTTGAGGTCGGTCTCTGGGCAAGGATATGACCGATTTTCTTTTTCCAAGAGGATTGCAGTATTGCTTCAAAACACATTACGAAATTCAAGCTCTTTCGCATAAAGATGATTTCCTTCTACTTGGAGCTGCAAACCCACCATTTTTTCAACAATATTTCATGATTATTGAATTATTATTACTATTTTTAAACTTCAAGCAAGATCACCTACAGCCAGGTTGCCTCTCCAAGTAAAATTTAGCACTCTGCACAGTGTTCACATGCTCCAAATGAAACATTCAGGTCACCTAAAAGGCATAATTGGCAGCAAAAAATTTCCCAGACTCCTTATAACACAAATTAGAGTAATATTAAGTTTAAAAACACTGGACCAAATAAATCATTTGAATTGACTCCTGACCTGCAGACTCCCCATACAGTGGTCAGCTGTAAGACCATCCTTGTGGCCTTTATCACTGCTGGCTATTGGGATTGTACAACTAATTTTGTAGCTCCATCACTACAGTACTTGAACATAAATCAAACAGTAAAGGTAGCTGCCATCGTGTCATGCCCCCAAAACAAGAAAGTCTGTGATAAAACACAAGTAAGCATAAGTCTCCAGGGTTCTCAATATATTTGCCATAAAATCTGTTTCTTCCTCTGGTCTCCAATACTTTCTCCAATTGTTAGATATCCAACAAGAAGAGTGACACTGTTCATGATGATACTCAGATCTTCCAACACTCCCAAAATGTCAGGGTAGTGCATTAGGCCAAGCAGCACTAATCCTGTTGGTTAATCACCGCCGCCTCTGGACCACACTCGCTGCAGAGGGTGAACATCAATATGTGCAGCAGGCCGACAACAACATTACAGCAGTGAAGGTTGCATAATGAGGGCGAACTGGAGCTTAAGTCATGTGGCTTTCCTCCAAATACTAAAAATTAAAATAAATGTTTGGCTGAACAGGAAAAAAGCTATACCTAGGAAGCCACTGCATTACTCTCTTTTTAATTTTCCTGTAGTCATTAGAGAGACATTGTTTCACAATTGTTTTATTTTTCCCACCACATATATTCTAGCCTATATAATTTTGATTCCTCTGACCAATCTCCTCTTAATATTTTGGTTCAGCAAAGCTGGAGTCTATGGTCCTGCCACAGCACCCTTTCCCTCCAGCTGTGCACACACAAAAGCTTTGGAAGCAAGATAACAAAGCATCTTCATTTTTCACATATTTTTGTCTCTTTACTCCTTGTACATGCCTCCTCAGTCATATTAATATTTTTATACTTAACTATAAAAATGTCTAATTCAGAGAAGCAAGCAAACGCAAATCAAAATTTAGAAAAATAAAATCACTGAAGAACCTAAACATGAAAGAGTCATTGGCTATCTAAGAGCCATCAGTGCACATGTCCTGGGATGAACACCACAAAGCGGACTGCTGGAACCGCCCTAGCAGTCGTAAAACGTTATGTAACCACCTGGCTGTGGATCATGGCTCTCAGGATGCTAAAGCAGCCAAGAGGGAAGAAATGGTAATGAGAGAGACAGGCACAGTCTGAGAAGTGCAGAGTCTCTGGGAGTCCCTGGTTGGGCATGCACAGGCCCAGTGTGCTTCTTGGCCTGCATTGCTTTCAATCCCAGCTACCCAGCAGCAAGGAGCTGTCATGATGCCATAAACCTAAATCCCATAAGAAGAACGGGAAAGAAGTAAGAGAGGAGGAGAGTAGCTGGTTTCTGCAGAAAAAGAAGAGGAAATAATTGTCTCAAAGAGTTCCAGCATATTTTTTTAGCAGCATTTGAGTGTTCCTTACATCAAAACATCCTGATATTCAGAACAGGTGGCTTACCAATCCTTCTTTCTCTGTAATTTCCTTATGAAAGCTGCCTTATTTATCTTTAAAACTCATGTGAAAATTATAAAAAGAAAACAAAACAAGTAGGAAAAGTGTTTATTGGAAGATTTACAGTCTTGAGGAATATTCTCCAAGGGAAATGGATGTTTAATTAAACACACTAGGCAGCATTCACCCAATGAAGAGACGCCGCTGAAGTCCTAACAGCTGTTTCCTGGCGTACATTACTTCTGAATATTCGTGATTTGTTTATTTTGGATAACACACACTTCCACGGGCACGCTGGTGAGTTAATGACACACAAAGAGGCGAAGTAATAGTTAAAGTAATGCAATAAGTGGTACTGTAATATAACTTCCATTTGGGTAATATCTTCCAGCTTCTCATCAAAGGCAGGAATAAATTAAATCAAATTGCACAGGGATGCTTTATCTGCATTCACCAATACTAATGTTGATACTGATCATGTGAAAAACTTTGGATTTTTTTCCAGGATTGCCTGTGAACATGCATACCAGAAACAATGAGATGAATAAATGAAATACTGAATGCTGTCATAAACTGAAGAATGAAATTACCAAATTTGTTAATGAAAACTTATTTGGGTAAAGAATCGTTCCCTTTGGAATGGGTGCTCTTTATTCAACCTTTCAATGTCAGTTATCATTTCTAAAACAGCTTGACCTGGAAGCATACAGTTAAAATTGTAGTGACTGTTAATGACAGTTTTATTGGACACTATGCTTATAGTTCACATTTTGAGGTCTGTATGTAATTGATCTTTCTACCCTACATGAGAAACACTGCAATAAGTTGGTTGCAGCACCACATTATAGATATAGAGAAATAATAATGATGTCACCTTGAGATTCAAAGATCGTGGAATAGTAATAGTCTCCTAGCTCATTCTCCCAACTGTGATGACCTCTCCAGTACTAAATCTTAACAGTCTCAGCATTATTTTTGAATTATTCATGCTAGCCTTTTCCCTCACTACAAAATCAAGGAAAATGAATGCATCATGCTCTGTCAGCTCCACAGGTATTTTGGTAAAAATATAAAATGTTATTTGGTTTCAAAAAAATCTGTGCAGCAATACAGGTCACTTGCTAGTCTGAACAAAAAAATTCAAATGCAGAAGGCGCAGGACCCATTCGTTGTAAGTCTGAATAAGGCATTTTGAACCCCTGGAAGTTCTGAAACCTGTGTTTTGATTAATTGCATCTTCATCTGTAGAAATAAAACAAGAATTAATAAGCATGAATATACACAAACCATTTTTCAATTGCAATATTGCCATCCGTTCAGGCATTGAGCAGGATGACAAAACATGGAGAATTGCGTATTAGGAAAAGAGAGCCAGTTTGTTAACATCATATTTACAGCTGAAATTAGTGGTGATGCTCAGGTCAGGCAGTAAAGAAAACAGACGTTTCTTGAACCACACCACACTGAATTGCAGCAGCACTGCAATGCACTGAAGACAACTCATCTGTTCTTAAAGGCAGCAGGTTGATAACTCTTCTAGATTATCAAACCAGGATAATGAGAGAGCTACAGTTTTATTCCAGTGATGGATCTCATAAAAAGTGCACATGGGAATAAAATAAAATGCATGTAAATGTAAACTCGAGCAGGTATCCTGATTCATCTGTAGCTGCTGACCTTTAAGTTCAGGATGAAAAACAAATGTCAAGCTTTCAAAAGACAGGAGTATCCCTGGCTTTGCTGGGGATTTTATATGCTATCGCACAGACTGTATTAATTTAGTCTGGCATCAATAACCTTGAAATCAGGATTTTGCACTAAAAATCTAGTTTTATGTTTATTCAGAAAGCAAAGATAAAAGGCGACTTTATTTTAAGGGACCCTCCAGTGGCTACAGGGCAAACGTAATGTAACATTACTGATTTTGCCTACCTTGCTATTCAACACAAGCTCCCATGGCAACAGATTTTATATGAATACAAAGAGAGTGATGAAGATCTCCCTTTATTTTGTACAGAGTTTCATTATGGAAAAGTCTCCTGTTTGCAGAGTTATTTGGCATCCCTGAAACAGCAAAGGCTCCTGGAAAGCCTTGGTCAAAACAAGCCACAGGTCCCCAAGGCTCACCAGAGAAGGAGAGAGGGATCTCATTCACCTACTTTCGAAAAGAGCAGAGATGTTGCATGTTTAAATAGACACAAACATTTTGAACAGATTAACAGGGGAATATCGCATAATTGCTTAAGAGACAACATATGATCAATTAATTACTTCTCTAACTCTAACAAAAAATGCTTTTATGCTACCATTCTTTCCTCAATTAATTGAGAAACTGAAAGACAACCAATCCGAAGGTTTCACCTAAACACAGAAAGGAGACTAAGGAAATTTAATTGTATTTTCTTCTATTTTGCTTAAGGTTGTAGTTAAATGACTTACCTGCTTTCTCCATATCCTCTTTGTTCCACTTTATAAAGGGACACACTTACTGTGATGAATCTCATGCCATATTTTTAAAGAAACAAAAACCCACCCACATGCCAAAAAGAACAATAAAAGCATTAAAAAAACCCACTGCTTTTAATCTAATTGAACATCAGCCAGGACTGGCAATTGTGGTCCTGTTAACATGCATAGTAAAACGTCCCAGCAGGGGAAAAAAAAATACTACAGACCACCAGGTAGCCACAGTTAAACCTAGCGACAGCAAGAAATTGAAGAAAATTAGGATGCACACCTTCCCTCCATGCAGCAACTCTGTCACTGCAAACTAAGTCAATTACAATTACAAATAACCCAGTTTTTCTCTTTGCCTGTAATTCATGCCTATTGAAATCAAAGGGAGTTTTGCCACCCACTTCAGTGGAAAAAGGATTATTCCCTCAATTTGGCTATTCTATTAATTTTCTATGATAAGTATGGATTTTTGATCACTTTATATTTCTGCCTTTCACTCTATACAAAATGGTTCCATATTTATGCATTATGCCTAAAATATATTTTGTGTTTCAAACCCTTTTGTATTCATGCAGTAGTGCTTTGCTGCAAATAGACAGAAAAAAGACTCTACACTGAGGGCATGAGCCATGGCTCTCTGTTGTTGCCATTACAGTCCTTTCATGCACAGACATACAGTATCTTTTGAAACTGTGCAGGGTTGTCCAGTTAACAATGGTGTAGTCATTCCACCAGTGTGTTGGGTTTTCCTTTTCTGATGGCACATGGACATAAAAGAAAACCTTATCTGTCTGTGAGAGCAAACACTGAGCCTGGATCCAAAGAGAGCTGCCCAAAGATACCACCATGGCTCCCTTTGGACAGCAGCTGTCACCACGGTGAGAACCATGGAGTGTTGGCAGGGAGATGGGCTGGATGACTTAATAGCACTTTTCATCTTTGACTTCTGTTTTCACGATAGCCAGAGTTGATGACCTCAGTGAATAAAGAGTATTTCAAAGCAGAATGTGCAGTCTCTTACTGAACAAATGACATTTAACTTGGAAAAACATAACCTAGTACATCCATGGAAAAATAACTTTAAATAAAAGTACTCCATGGTGAAAGGAAAACTGGCCAGAAGTAAAAGCAGAAGGAACATACAAGTGATAACAGCAGATTATATGAGTAACCGAAAGTTTTCATAATTGTTTGATGACTTCTGACGATACACTTGTCCATGTGCCACCTCAGAGGAGAAGACAGGGCAGGGGGTTCTACCTATCACCGGCCAGAGCGTACCTAAGCATGCAGCATGCCTCTGCTTACGCTTATTGCTAGTCAGCTAACTCCTCGCATCAAATTCTTATTACTAGGATGAACATGTGTATCAAAAGCCAGAAAAAAATTGGTTCCTCATTCTTGGCCATTAATCTAAAAAGCAGCATTGCAGTGAGTTTAATCAGCTCTTTTAAAATTCCTTTTCCCTTAAATCCACACGATGCAACTATTTTAGGCTCTTGATATAAAACCCATCAAATATTTGTGGGTAATACCTGTACTTCTGTTAGTCTTGAAAGCCCAGAGGAATATACAGCAGTAGACCTAGATCCCATTTTTAACCTCTAGTTCCTATTTTGACACCAAACTTCCACTGAGTTGGCAAAAAAAAAAAAGGGCATATAAGCATCTCTGTGGATGTGAGTCATAGTAACTCTGTTGGCTAAATCTCCCTTTAATCTTTCTTAACTAGTTTATCTCCCCCAAAATGTGATTGTTTTTACTGTTCTTTTTCAAGGGTGCATATATATCTTCATGCACACGGGATGCCTAAAAAAGTTTAAAATCACTTTTAAAATCAGATTAAAAAGGATCACAGGAAATGCACTTAGGGAGGTCTATAAAGCCCTCTTCTTTAGGGAAAAAAACCCCCAAGGTGAATTCTTGACCCCAAGGAAGTGAATATTAAGCCATCTTGTTGCATGTCATCCAGTCCCTCTCAATACTACAATAGTTTGTGTCATTCTGCAGATTTTGACTGCATTTTGCTTCTACACTGTACTTGTCCTTACTGCTTTTCAGATTTCCTTGCTATTTAGGTCTTCTAAATGAAACATACACTTTTAGAGTACTCTGTTCAGAAAACTGAATATTTCCAAGTAAAATTTCATTTTCTTTTTTTGTGCCCACACTTTTAACGTGAGCAGAGCCTGAGATTTTTCTTAATGCAAAACATATATATATTATGTTACATGAGGCACAGTGATGATTTTATTCCAGCGTAAATGTCATTCCCACATAGTAATTTCATTTGGACTAGTATAAGCGACTTTTTTTAGGTGTTTGCACCTAATATTAATGTTAAAATTTGGAATATTTCATGGAAGGATAATGACAGAGTCAATTACCTGACAGAGCAGGATTTACTACTTTCCACTAGAAATACATCTCCTCTACTCTTGCCATATAGCTAGCTAACATTTTAGAACAAATTTGAGATTTCTATTTTATTTGAAAAAGGCTAGAGATATACATGTGAAAGTAAAGAAACATGTCCATTTCCCCTTAACTATTTACTTATGAGAGTTCTCAGATAAATGCCACTCAGTATCTGAGGTTAGCATAGGTTTGAACAGTGCTCCGCATTCCTGAACTCCTTCCCAAATCTCAGGAAAGCAAAGAGAGAAAAACAAACAGCAGATGTGGGAATTGGGAAAAGGAAATGGTCATTTTTCCACTGTGGGTCATGGAGAATAGATTACTAAGTCCAGGATAGTTTAAACATGCTGGCACAAGCAAGAGAATCTGGCCTTTGCCCAGGACAAACAGTGCCAAATTCGTGAGAGTAGGGAGCTTTGTGCATGTGGCAGGTCGCCTGCTGCCAATTTCACATGGTTATCCACATGCCATGTAAATGCCCTTGGCTCGCCTCTGCATGACTTCAGCATCTCCTGATCGCACCTCACGGCTGCTGCAGCAGCGGATCTGGAGAAATGGCTCCCACCCAGGACGGGAGGTTC
The DNA here is from genome assembly GCA_033558185.1 of Dromococcyx pavoninus. Lineage (NCBI taxonomy): Eukaryota > Metazoa > Chordata > Aves > Cuculiformes > Neomorphidae > Dromococcyx > Dromococcyx pavoninus. The sequence continues at coordinate 1,453,196 of JAUMJL010000346.1, read as the reverse complement.
TCAACAAAGCCAACCTCACGCTCCCAGCTGCAGACACACTTTTTGGACCCTGTGGAGCAAAGAGGTCCTGCTTTGAGCATACACATATGGCTTAATGGTAGGATTTCAGCCTGAGTCTTCATCTTGGTAATTACAGGTAATGCTCATTAGAGTCTGGCGGCATGAAATGTGGGTTGGGAGAGCAAATGCATGCTGGAAAGTATCGGGTGAATTCTGGGTAGAGACCTGACTTCATTTTTATGTTTTATTGATAAAGTGGCATGTGATGCTGCTTTCTGTTGTAATAAAAGTAGGAGATAATAATTAAATTCAGTAACTCTGAACAAAACAGGAATAGTAATTACTCCCCAGCACCTTCTTAGACTTGTTCAATATTTAAGCCACATTTCTACTGAGGACAGACATGGCCAGACTAATGCTGTGGAAGTAAAAATCCAGCTCCAGACACAGGAAAAGTGGCTGAGCTCTGGTAGATGCAGAGACCACCCAGCCACCACACAACGAATGAGATGTCATCCACAGTATCCCACAGCTCAGGATGTTATTCTTGTGCAGCCCGTAATCAATTACGTCTGTACAAAATGACTACACTCACTTTTTTGGGTCTCCGGGAAATCTTTGTTCAAATTGAAGACGGTTTTCTAACAGGCTCCACTCTTTACCCAATTTTCCAGCTGAGTTGACTGAGGCCCATGCAGGTCAAAAGGCTTACCCAAGGTCAGGGAGAGAATCAATGAGTTGGGTCAGATTAGATCTCAGCCTGTTCTTTGCTTTTCATCCTTTACTGTTACTGCCAGATCACCATTAGAACCAGGTTAACAAAAATGTCATGGAAGTGCTTTAAAAATATATATTTTTAAACTTGTTATCCTAAGAAGAATTAAGTTCTTTAGATAGCATGCTATATAAGATTAGGTTTCAAGAGGTTAGGCCTTTACTGCAAGGAATTCAATATCCAGCACAATGTAAAATCACCAGCAGGAGAAATATTTTTACTACTGTATAAAAATAATAAAGATGCAGAAAAGTAAAATTCACAGATCAAATGCTGAAGTCTTTACTCAGGTCAGGTTCTGCCTGGCTTTAATTGTATTTTGCCTTGGGAAAAGGTTTCAGATCTGGCCATAAATTAGTATGCTGATCCTATGGCACGGATGGTGTTTTATTTACTTATTCCTTGAAATATGCTGTAGAATTCAAGCAGCAGTTAAACTAAACAGAATCGCTCATCTGAATCTGAAGTAACTGTGGTATATTTGAGAATAACATGGGGCTAACTATTTCAACCAACCACTATGCAATTTGATATGAATTGACCAAAAAAAGTCCACTGACCCTCAAGGGATGGATATGTTTCCTGAGTTTAGGCATAGAGAGACACCCAAAAAATGGATTTTCAGAAATACATCTTCCCCAGGGGGGCAGAGTAGCAGAGGAACCCGTTCCCCAGGGAGGCTGTGCTGTCCCCATCCCCAGAGGTTTCAAGAGGTGCTGGGGTAAAGACCTCAGGTAGCCAGGTCTGACACTAGAGCTGGCCCTGCTTGGGCAGGGAGGTGGCCAGGAGACCTCCTCCAATCCAGGCTGGACTATCTTATGATCCTACAGGATCACTGTATATTGCCCTTTTCAGGACAAATTTCTTAAGACCACTTCAGGGGTAGTTTGTGTAGCCCTCAGCTACCTCTCTGTGCTGAAAGGTCCTGCCTTGCCAGCTCCCTTGATGCATGAAGATGTAGTACAGAGAAAGAGGAATATATATTTTTTTAACAGCTTTTACTACATAAAAAGACCAAAGAATGTGTTAATCACACTGTGTTCCTTTTTTCTTCATTCACTTTTAAGCTACTAAAACACAGATGTCTTGTTCGGGGCTTTTTGCTTTATAGATAATGGGAAAAGATTGCTTTGGAAAGTCTTGTCAAGAATTTTTTTTTCCTGTTTTTAAGATTCTGACAGGCTCAGTTGCAGCCACACTCAAAACTCTTGGCAAAGTTGAGCAATGAGGAAGCTCATCAGTTCTCATCTGCAGATCAAAGCAATTCATTGGCAACATGAAAAGACCGTATTTAAAAAATGACAATATACCCTTAAAAAAAATTAAAAGAACAAGCTTAAAAATTCTGGGAAGAATGCCTTTTCAGTTTCAAGCAAAATAAAACAACAACTAAAAAGCAGTATGAAAAATACCCTTAGACTCAAGAGAAACAATTGTATTTGTCTACTGTTTGAAACAATATTCTAACCAAAATTATCTCGCCTCCATGTCCCAGATCAGTATAAAACTGTTCAATCACTAAACTGGGTTAAACCATGCTGATTTTCCTTTTGCAGTTCTGTAACAGCCACTCAAAGCTAAAAACAGACAGGGGGTAACAGTGATTTGCAGGAGACATCCTGAGAGCAGAACAAAAGTTAGAAACTTTTAAAACAAGATTAGCAAATACAGGGAACAAAGCAGTTGTTCACTGGCTCCTTCAGCTTCCTTGTACCTTACAGCTTTATTACAAATATAAATGTTACCTCTCTTTTGACTAGCACACCTTCTCTCTTATTCCTCAGGCTTGCTCTGGAGTTGCCTTTGCCTACATCTCATTTTTGTCAGAACTAGGAGCACAAGGAAGTTTCAGCAGATGCCTGACCTTTTCAGGGTGTGCATTTTTACCTTTGCTATCTAGGGACTTGCTTATGCCTAAAATCTGCTGCAGGTTAACTACAATTATTTCATGTTAAGATATTTAATGTCACAACAATTATTTTTTTCTTCCGTTACAGGTCAGTTAGCTTTTAATGTGTATTGTTAAACTGACTTAGAGAGTGGAACAGATTTGCCTATATCAAAGTACATGTGGGAGTGGCCCCACTCCAGCTGGTGCATCTGTCACTGGCACCACACACAGATCAGCCTCTCCCTTCACCTCAGTGTGAACTACTGCCTCAGGACCATTTTGGATGGGTATCACCTCCCAGCAGGTGCAAAAACACAGCCAGGTCCAGCACACCCCATCTGGGGGACTTCCTAGCCCTGCTGTATTACAACCCCTTTTATCCAATAGGCTCCTCTGCGCTGATACCAGATGCCAACAACTTCTGAGAGCAAACACGGATACAGGCCAAAGTGAATTTCACCCATTTTTTTATTTATAAAATACTTCTATATCCTTGTATAACACATATTATATACTTAGGCTGCTGTTTGAAAGGGGAGCTGAACCCAGACCCAAGGCAAAACCACTGGGAGGGACAGGAATCCTGGGGCATGGCCTAATACTATGAGACAACCCATACTTAAAAGGAAAACAAACATTTTCACATCCCTTTATATTACGGCAGAATTCTACTTACCTCACAGTGTACATCGTATTTTTATACAAATGTTAATAAAAGATACAAGAAGTTAAGACAGAGTCCAAAGTTATCACTGAAGTTGCACATAAGTGCAGCTGAACACGGTTCCTGCTTCTATTCACTAGGGCTACTTGGCAAGCAGCTGCATATCTTCCTGCCTTTGCCTTTCTAATCCCTCAGACTAACACCCTTTAAATATACTTTCTTTAGAGAAGTATGAATGGAGCTACTAGCCTGTCATTGCTAACCCTTCCTACTACCAGCAGTTCATTTACAGCCTTAACTAGGACATTATTAACCACTTCTCTGAGTTGTCAAAACAGCAATTTCTTGTCCCTTTTCTTTCACTCAAAAAAACCAAAGGTAGATGTTATTGTCTATAAAATGAATGCTGCAGCTGGACAATGAAGTTGTTGATCTCTAGTTCCTTTTTCAACACAATGATTACAAGCAGCACTGAACATTAACTGGAAACTTGCCCAAATTATATTGGAGAAAAAGAGGCTAAAAAAAGATAGAAAACAAAGAAAAAAAGGCAGTAAAGATTGATCAAGCAAACAGAGAAAAAGACAGGGATAGAGTCTCAAAAGAACAACTGCTAAGAATGCTGCAGCAGCAAACAGCTCTCTTGCAGAACATACTGATACTGTATGGCATCAGAGATTTACATTAAGGACTTCTGAAACAACTTCAAAGCAGTATTTCCCTGAAACAGGTAACTTTCTCAACATTAAGTGACAACAGACAACAAAGAAAATGAAGATCATTGTCCTTTCTACCTCTCCTACAAAGAACAATGTTGAGTCACACTACAGTCCATTCCAACAGAGAGTATACACGGTGTACACAAGTTCACAACAATGAAAGTGATAAAATAATCTGCACATTCAGAGTATAATACAAAATTATATGTGATAATTTTGTTTGTATACAACCTTCCTGGATTTTCCATGGCTTGCAGTATGCTCATATATCTGAGTCCTCCAAACCAAAGTCTGAGCATTGTTCAACTACTGCCTTAGCTTACATACACTTGCAAAGTTCTCCTTGCTTTCACAAGCCCCTTTTGTTGGGCAAAACTCAGCATTTTCCTCTTCATCCACAACAGAGCTATCCTAAAGTTCATGTTTTAGTAGAAAGACAAAAATGCCATTTTAATCTGGGAACAGCAATTCATACACAATTGATCTTGCATGATCAAACAACCTGATATCAAGTCCAGTAAAATTAGTGAGCCTCTTCTCATCGGCTTCAAATCGTGTTTTACATGGTCAATGATTTCTCCAAAGAAAACTGTGATTTCCCAAACTCCATATACATGACTGTTTCTGTTGAACCCAATAGGAGCCCAGCCAGTGCTTCCCTGAAAATACCATATGGTACTTATTCATCCATAAGATTCATCAGCAAAGACTCTAATATTCTGTTTATAACTAAAAGAACAATGTAGTCTTCAGAGGCCTGAATTGCTTCGGCTAAGCTGGGTCAGGCTTAAGAGCAGGACAGCATGTGGATGGGCAGTTCACTGGGGCTGACAGGCAGCAGCGTGGGCAGGCTGCTTGCACAGCAAGGGGATATGGCAGTGTGGGTCAGGCAAGACCCAGAACAAGAGCCACAGCTCAGAAGCAGCTCCCTGGGGAAGAGATGGCCCTTGTTGAGTTTTCTTCAGGGTCTGTAGGGTCTGCACTCTTTCCAAACCCAAGCAGCCATACCCCAAGGACAGCCCCAGATGGGGGCAAACTGCCGAAAGCACATGATGTGGACCCCAAATATCCAAATACTTGTGAACATTCCCTTGCAGGTTCCCTCAGGTGGCTGTACGATTTCAAGCTTCAGCCTTGGCTGCTCTCAGCTGGTTGGGACTGAGCAGTTTCATTGGCACTGGGTATCAAGGCTCAGTCCCCAGCCTCAAGCTCCTGGGACGACAGCCATCTTGGCAATGGAGGTCCATTGACCTGACTCTCCAGCCTCCTAAGGGACTCTTTGCTTTCCCATAGCTGTTCAAGAACACAACCACTTGCTGTCAGATTTTCACGAAAGCACAAGGACAGTGTGAAAAGGTGAGTGACAACAGGCAGAACTGGTCTATGCTTTGTACCTACTTTTCTGCTGTGTATTCATTTTTGTTGTTTTGATTGTGGGGCTGCCATCCATTTCTATTACACCAATAATAATGCACACAGGGGGAACTGGATTCCTTTCATGTAGATGCTCTCCATAACAGCAGACACACTTCTACCTGTAATTTAATATTAGCAGTTTTGACTGTTCTTCAGTGGCTACATGATGCAGCTTGCTAGCACTCTGAAGACTACACAAGGCTGGAGTTAGGCACACAGTTTATAAAATCACAGAGAATTCATACATTTTACAAAGACAGGCTCCCTAATGTGTCACACCATATTTTAGCATCTGAACTTACTGTGATTCAGTAAAAGAATCCTGCTTTTCTGCAGTGGATTTTGGGCTCTGCAAGCTCCTACACATGCATATATCATCACTGACTTCCAAAAGAGTACTATTGGCTTGAGGGACAGAGGTGTACCTCCTATAATGGTATATACTACATTCTGCAGCAACCTTTCTTCTCATATTTCAGAGTTGAAAAAGGCCTGTCAAAAAGGGGCTATTATGAAAGGGAATTTGAAGACATTCATAAACATCTAGACAGAAAATTGCATTTTCAATATGAGAACCTCAATAGTTAAGGCTACATTTGGGAGATCACTATGGCCCTCTTATTTTCTGCTTACGCTGTCAAATTTTGAATTCATGTTGGTTTTTTGAGCAATTCAAACAAAGGATACTTTCATAAACATCCATTTCATAAACTACAGCATATCTAATTCTTTGGGTTCTGAAGGCTGAGCTCAATGTAGTGTTTGTAGTCTACTGAGAATATGTCTGGAAAACATAAAACAATCTACTAGGTAAGTTACAAAGCTGTTGACATAGGGAATGAAAATGGAAATTCTATACTAGACTCCTACATCCACAGTTTTTCACTATACTTTGCCTGATGTTAGTTGATTTGTGCAGTATATCTTGATGTTAGTATCCCATTTCAGAAATGTTCTGACATTATCTATTCGGCAGTTTGAAAAATGGTATCAAACTCCCAATGCATTTGAGCGCACGTTTCAACACAGCAATCGTAATATCCACTTCCATTGATGCAAGAGGCAGGTTAGTACCAACTTCAACTGGATTCATTTCTAAGGCTACAATATGCGATTCTACAAAATGCACGAGTACATGCGTGTGAGCACTGCTGCAAATGCACACACACGTACACAGTTTGGTTGGAAAGACTAAAAGGAATTAATGAGATTTAATTTTCAGTGCCTCCTGGTAAACACAGAATTTCATTAGGGAGCGTTTGCCTTTATAAAGTAATTGATACCATGAGTTCTGTGAATGGAATGGCAGAGATAATTGTTGGCAACCTCACCTGCCCATAGCATAGAAAGGAACAGAAGGAGAAATCTTCATTCAGAAAAAAATAATTATTAAGAATATTTTTCTTTTATTTTCATTTTTCATTTACGAGGATTACAAAGATAGACAAATCTCTCAACAGGCTACAATAACCCACTCACTTGAAGGATGTGTTCTATTACAAATACGCTTAATAGGTCAATATGAAAAAAATGTGCTGTAAGTTTTGACATAATAATTATTGGAAATGCTAAAGCCTTGGTGGAATTTGGCAATATCTGCAAAAGCTCCTCTAAATATAGGAGTCCAGGCACAGTCAATTTAAGAGGAGATTTATCAGTGGTGTTACGGACTAAAAATTCCTCTTCTTTAACATTTCTAAGCCTTTTTACCACACGTATTTCTCCGTAGCTTAAACAATAAAATTTATACTGGTTAGTTTCACCAATACCATCAAAATATTTTCCAGGAACTTCTGGAGTAGAGTAGCCAAGAGGTAACTAAACCAACTGAAGTAGGACATACGAACCACCACAACATTTTATATTTTTGGCCTAAAGAAAATGAAGCCAATATCTGCTAATATCTCTTTTATTTACACGGTTTGCTACTAGATTTCCCTAAAGGCATTAGCGGTTGGCAAACAACTCCCAGAACCTTGATTACAGGAAACCATATTTCTCCCAATGCCAAGCTTCTTCATAAGTACTGAAAATGGTTTGCCTACTAAAATACATTTTCTTAACTTACCAGCAATTCTACACTCCAAACCACCCAATTTCCTTCCTCTCCCAGCACAGGAACCTGTTGTATTCCTGCTCAATATATCTGGACTCTGAGCTTACCTTTCGGGTTTTTTTAAATAGACATGAGTTCATGCTTCCACATTTGAAAGTAAAATGAAACAAGCTTGAAGAATGTTTGGGAGGAAGAGGGAGAGAAAAATTCTATTAGCATAGATTACAAACTATTTCTAAGACAATGACAATTTAAAACATGCAGCTTTTTATCACAGTTCCCTCAAATTTTAAGAATTGTGAAGATTAACTGCAGAGGCTCAGACTGCTTATATTTTTATGCAAGGAAGATACACTTACTGAAGTAAACTGTTCTTTAATAACCTTCATTGCCATTGGAAATGATGTGCCATCACTAGTGATTATTTTAGGTCTCTACATTTTGCTACAAACAGGCCTTCAAAGCTCCGATCTGCTCCTACCCAGACTGAAGAATGAGCCCCAGAAAATCACACTCCTTCAGAAATACCCCTTAGACCGCTTTTCTTACATACAGATCATACCCCACATCATTAAAACTTAATCTCCAGAAATACTTGCCCTCACATTCCCATGCAGACTTATGCTCCCACTTCCCAGTGACCCAGATGCACACTTCTCACCATTTCACATCAATTAAAATATATAGACAAACTCCTATAATGTGCTGCAAGCGAAAGTCTGGTATGAGAGATTATTTCTATTATTAAAAACCTATTTTGAAACCAGATTCAGAGTGCTTTTTACATATAAATACACGCTATCTCCTTCAGGGCAAATTAAACCACATAACGTGCCCAGACCAAATAGCTAGCTCTGTATGGACATGAACATTTCAGATTTAAATTTGCAGGACACATCCCTGCTGTTGAGAAAATGCAAGCATCTTGGCAAACAAAATCACAGTTTCTGGTTTCATTCAGCCTTCTTTTTTTTTTCCTAGTGACTCTAAATGTAAAAAGCAAGACTTATTTACTTGTTCAACTGAAATCATACAAGGTTACATTACTGCACTCATTCACAGCTGAGGAGATTCATGCAGAGAGGTCACTGGAGCATAGGAAGTGATCGAGGCCAGATTCTGACTCAGTAAGGCACATACACACAAAAGCAGAAATATATTACACCTGTGCTCCAATCTGACAATTTTCTCTAGGGGGAAATTAAAAGAACTACAAGTGAGGTCCAAATCACAGGGATTTTCAATACTACATCTTCCTAGCAACTCCATCTGTTTCTCTCTCAAGCTAGCAAGAGGGTAGTTACAGCTCCAGTGCCCAAGTCTCTCTTCCACAGCAGATGTTATAGAAAGTAATGACTTCAGAGGTTAGTCCTTAACAAGGAATATAATCCAAGCTAAAATATTTGTGAATTCACATCACAGGGGCTTTAATAAACCCCTCCTTTTTTAGTTTTCCATCCCACCCCACCACATTCTGTGATCCCAAAGTCTGTGTATTAATCCAAAGCCTTGGTTCGCTTGGAAGCAAACTTACATGCTGGAAGGGCATTTGCACACAACCGCAGACAAAGGGTCCAGTCCAGGGAAAATACTATCCTGTATTCAAAACCACCACATTAAACAAGCAATGTCTTACAAGCAACTGACTTAATAACAAATAAATAACCAGAAGAAAATGCCTTAAATGAAAACCAAAGGAATGGGACATGACTTGAAAAGCATTTTAGAAATGTTATCATCTTACAGTAACAACATTATGAAAATTTCTCGTAAGTTTTTGTGTTAGTGAACTAGACTGGATGTGTCACAACTGAATGCTGGAAACTCCTAGGAAGAAAATTAAAACCCAGTGGCCCTCAAAGCTAATTTAATAAATAAGTCTGACAAGATATTCCAACAATAGTACAAACAGGCCTAAATACACAAAAAAGGGTGGCTGGGTAGTTAGATAGATAGATGGATGGATAGATAGATAGATAGATAGATAGATAGATAGATAGATAGATAGATAGATAGAGAGATAGATTCTGTTGACACTGATGTCATTGACATACAATGTATGTCATTGACATACATCTAATTAGGAACAATCGTCTCAGTCTTGCTCTTGTTGTTAAAGGACAAATTAAGGGGGAAATTAAAAAGTTTGGTGGTTGAAACAATAATGGCACTTAAAGTAAAAAAGATGCAGATATGGATAGAAAAAGGATTAGAGGAGATTTGAATAAGAGGAGACCTGAGTAAGATATTCATAACTCTGATGGTAGACTGAAAACTGATCAGGAGTACCCTTTCTACCTCATTTGACACTCTGTGGCATTCAATTAACTTGTAGTGCAGTACAGCTAGAATCAGTGCAAGGAAACTCTTTTCTATATTGCAGACAACTTGTAGATTCACTACCAAAACCCAAGACACTTAGGTTTTAAGAAATTCTTGATATTTTACTTTGCCTCTTCAAATCTGCTACAATGCAAACTAAAAATCATATTACAGATAATCAATTTTCATGCTTTGGGCAATAAGGAGATAGTCTTGGGAAAGGAATCAGAAAATATTAATACATATTTTGGGTAGGTTTCCACTTGTAAGTTTCAGGAACTGGCTACATTTGAGAAAAAGATTATCAGGACAGAAAGAAGATTTCATTCAGTTTAGCACTGTTTCCCTTTAATTTGGCATTCTAATATTTTCAAAATAAAATAAACTCATCATTAAGAAATAAAATATACCAGACTGAAATTTCCAAAGTGCCAAAAAATGGTACACTAACATTCACTGTCACTTGAGAGGTGTTCATGAATATCGCATTCTGTCAACTGAAACCATTGCAAACATCCTACTTTATCCTTTCTCTTGCCACTTGCTACTCACAGAACAGGTACAAACAGCATCTGACCCACCAATCCCAGGTAAGATGCAGAGAGGTGTATGGCAGAGAGATAAATTTATGCATTAAGCAGCTATATATACATCTTCCCATCCACAGCTCAGATCTACATAGTTCAGAGCAGAGGCAAAGGGAGCTTAGGTCTACGTACATGTGCTACAAGGACATCCCTGAGAATCCCCTATTTATTTTAAGGTTGCATAAATATATAAGTATTCATTTATATAATGATTGCGTGTATTCACAGTTGGAAAGCAGTTCTTCAGGGACTTCACTGCTAATCACATTTCCTTTTTAAGCAGCCCTACTGAGAGTGTTAACATTTACCATGGCTGTGCTGGTCAGTAGGTTGCTCCTCAACTAGAATAATCCAGACCAAACTGCAAGGCTGATCTTACTATTGATACCATAAAGGATGAAGAAACAAAAAAAAGGACAGATGATCACTTACAAAAAGAAGATTGAAGAGACTGGTTTTCAGAACAGTTGATATATAAACATGATATGATTTGAGCGTTTTTTGGCCAAGTAGCAGATCTGCCTTTAATTGCAGAAATCTCCACCTTCCTTCCCTCATTTTAATTCACATCATCATATTGGATTTTAAAAGGTTTGAGAAAAAAAAAATAAAAATCAGGGTTTGAGAAGTTTGGCATTTACATTCTAAAATAATAACTATCTCTAAGGTATTCCATCCAGTCCAGAGCTTACTGATGTGAAAAGATCTTTAGAGAAAAGAACATCTTCACATACACCATTGCACTTGTATGGGGCATGCAATGACAGTACTTTTTAAATGACCACTAATCTGGGCTTCATTAGAACTACTGAAAAGCTTCATTTTCTCCTGTCAGCACAGGGCGTTGCTTAGTTACACAACAATTTGGATTATCAGTTCACAAACATCTAATGAAAGCTAAGTCACAGATATGAACTCTGAATGTATAAAAATGATGAACCAGAAACGTGTAACCGGTTGTAACTTGCTACAAACATGGAATACCTTTTTCATATCTTTTCCCTTAATTGTAATATTGTTTTTTCTTTTTTTTTTAAATAAAATAAAGTGTTCATATAATGAGCTCTGAATTTCTCATTGTTAAATCATTTCTATTAATTGTAATCCATCTGTCATAGATCACATGGATTGACAGATTACTTCTCTCTTGTTCAGAATTGGTATGTTTGCAAGTTGCAACTTGCACGGTGGTGTAGAAGCTCTGGACATTTTTACTATCTAGGAACAATTCCAAGAGTGACTTTTGGCCAATACTTAGCCTATGTCAATAGCAAAGAAAGTAAGACAGTCTAGTAAACATTCCTTGCTTACATTTCCTTAAGAGACTAAGAGTTAATAGTGTAGAAAGCAAAAGGGAAAAGTAGGTGTCATGCTTGAAATACAGTTTCTAAAAACAAGAAGGAGTGTTCTGGTACTATTACATACCAGTGTGAATGGTGGCTCTTTCTGAAGTTTCCACCAAGTGCAACTAGTGTAAAGGTACTTCCAGCTACATTGGAGAAACTTCTGTATTTAGGGTCAGATTTAGTAATTTTTTAGAATCAGATGTAATAGGCACTACCTTGACGTCATTTTATTTATGGTGTCCATTTCCTACGAAAAATAGATTTCCAGAATTCTGTAACGACTTTTTAACATTTTTCCTGATCTTTTCCAAGTGGATTTCTTCATTTTGTGATAGTTTCTGACTCATACAACATGACTATTAAAATTTTTGCTGATACAACTCAGATGAAGATTCAGACAGTGAATGAGTCTCTGGCTTGAAAATCAGTGGCTTCTTGTTGCAAATTTTACGAGCACTTTTTGTCCTAGAGTATTTTTTTACCTCAAATAAACCTCCAGCATTTTACTCCCTATCTTCTTCTCCATATCTCCTCTTTTACAAATAATATTTGCCAAATGCTTCCTCCTCTGCAATGTCTGGTCTAATTCACTGTCCCCACCCTCACCCCTAACTTTGCAAATGAGTCAAAAAGGCAAAAAATGAGTGATTCCTTACTGCTGCCAGTCTTTGCCTGTTGCCCTTCATCCAACTGCCCCAAAATGTGAGCAGAACAATGGACAAGCCTAGATAACTTTATCAGTGGTGTCTGTCAGGGGTCTGTACTGGGACCGCTGCTGTTCAATATTTTCATTGATGGTATAGTGCATTCTCAGCAAGTTTGCAGATGACACCAAGCCGAGTTGGGGCAGTTGTCACACCAGGACAGGATGTCATCCAGAGGAACCTGGACAAGCTGGAGAAGTAGGCCTGTGTGAACCTCATGAGGTTCAACAAGACCAAGTACAACGCCCTACACCTGAGTTGGAGCTATCCATGGTTTCAATACAGGATAGGGCATGACGTGACTGAAAGCAGCCTTGTGGAGAAGGACTTGGGGTGCTGATTGGAGAAGCTTGACATGAGCCAGCAATGTGCAAATACAGGTCATAAGGCAAACCATGTCCTGGGCTACACCAAAAGAAGCGTGGCCAGCAGACCGAGGGAGGGGATTCTGCTCCTCTGCTTCTCTCCTGTGAAACCCCACCTGGAGTATTGTGTGCACTTCTGGAATCCTCAATATAAGAAGGACATGGAACTGTTGGAATGGGTCCAGAGGAGGGCTACTAAGATGACCAGAGGGCTGGAGCACCTCCAGCATGAGCACAGGCTGAGAGAATTGGGGTTGTTCAGCCTGGAGAAGGCTCCAGGAAGACCTTAGAGGAGCCTTTCAGTAACTGAAGAGGCTACAGGAAAGCTGGGGAGGGACTTGTTACAAGAGCCTGTAGTGATAGGATGAGGGGGAAGATTTAGATTAGATATTGGGAAGAAATTCCTCACAATAAGGGTGGTGAAACACTGGCACAGGTTGCCTAGGGAAGCACTGGATGCCCCCTCCCTGGAGGTGTTCAGAGCCAGGTTGGATGGGTTCTTGAGAAGCCTGGTCTGGTGTGAGGTGTCCCTGCCCATGGCAGGGGAGTTGGAACTGGATGATCTTTAAGGTCCCTTCCAACCCAAAGCACTCTATGATTTTGTGACGGAGTTCTGCTGAAATCCCCATTTCTGACCACCTGCCTGCCCTGGCCGTGAGCCTGGAGGCCGCAGATGCACAAGGGCCGCACAGTCCGGCCATGCAGGGAGGGCGAGGGGCAGCGGCACAGACAGCCGGGAGCCCCGTCAGCATCGCCCCGCCCGCGACTGCAGTGAGGTTCGCGCTGCTCCCCTCTCCCGCCCGGCGCTGCGCACGTTTCCGGGCTCCGTGCGGCTCCGCCCCGATAAGAGCAGGTCCCTCCGCTTCAGCGGCATCGCTGCGGTTGCGGGCGCTGGGAACGCGGCCTTTCCGCTGCTCTCCCTCCACCTCCTCCTCCTCCTCTCCTCGCGGGCAGGTGCGCGGGGAGCCGCGGCGCTCCGGGGCTCGGGGCGGCCTCCGCGGGCCCGGCTCGGCCTGGCTGGCGGCGGCCTCGTGGCGGGGGGGCGGGAAGATGGCTGCAGGCTGGGGCTGCTGCCGGGGCGCCCTGCATCGCCCCGGGCAGCCGTGAGCGGTCACAGCCGCTTCGTGCTTGCCTCTGCGCTGAGTAAATTTAGTTAAGTCTTACGGCCTGCTGGGAGACTTGTTCAGAATCATAGAATGGTTCGGGTTGGAAGGGACCTTAAAGCCCGTCCAGTTCCACCCCCCTGCCATGGGCAGGGACACCTCTCACCAAACCAGGCTGCTCAAGGCCCCATCCAACCTGGCCTTGAACACCTCCAGAGATGGGGCATCCACAGCTTTCTTGGGCAACCTGTGCCAGTGTCTCACCACCCTCATCGTGGAGAATTTTTTCCAAATGTCTAATGTACATCTTCCCCCTTGCACTTTAAAGCTGTTCCCCCTCACTGTGTCCCTACCTGCCCTTGTAAAAAGTCTCTCCCCAGCTTTCCTGTACCCCCCTTTAGTTACTGGAAGGCTGCTCTAAGGTTTCCCCAGAGCCTTCTTTTCTCCAGGCTGAACAACCCCAAGTCTCTCAGCCTGTCCTCATAGCAGAGGTGCTTCTGCTCTCTGACTGACACCCTGGGCCTTGGAAAGGGGGAAATACTCTTTTTTTTTTTTCGGTCCCTAGGTCCTTGCTGCCAGAGCAGGCACCAGGCCCCCAGGTCAGCTGGTCATAGTTCCTGCAGGGCAGTGTGGGCTGTCAAGCTTAACCCAGGCCAGCAGTGAGCAGCCCCAGCCAGCCCTGCCAAACCCCTTGCCTTGCCCAGGGGAACTGTTTTTGTGGGAGCCAAGGCACTCCTGAAAGTGCAGTGGTTTGCATTGGGTGCAGTGCAAGGGGTGAATTAACAGCAGCATCCTAATTTCTGGCAGCAGCCTGTGGTCAGATCAGAGTGAAACTGCACTAAATTGTGTGTCAGAGTGGTGTTGACATAAAGTGTCCTTTGCCATTGACATACAAGCCTTGGCTGGCAATGAGCAGCCTCAGGCAGCTCTGCCAAACCCTTCCCTTGTCCAGTGGTAGTGGTGTTGTGGGAGCTGAGGCACTCCTGAAAGTGCATTGGTTTCCATCTGGAACAGTGCAAGGGGAGAATGGATGGCAGCACTCTGCTTTCGGGCAACAGTATGTGGTCCGATCGGAGTGAAACTGCATAAAAATGTGTGTCAGCAATATTAACATAAAAATGTGCTTTTGCCATTGGCATAAAAGCCAAGCTCTACAACTGTTTGTAAAATGGTTATATTCTTGTAACTGCACACAGTTTTTAAACAAAGTGAATGTAAAGAATTATTTATATTTTTGTTCTCAGCTGCCAAATAAAACAGTGACAGAGTTGAATCTTGTTTTTGTGAAATGGAGCTCTTATTAAATAGTAAGTTGTGCTCTCTGCTGTGTTTCACATAGGGAAACGTCCATTCACATAGAAAAGCCTCCATTTTATAAACTGGGGCATAACACTTAATTTAGGAGTAACTGTCACAGCATAACTCTTGTGTGTCCAGATTTGTGCTCCTCCTGCACAGAAGACAAGGATTATCTTCTGGAGGGGTCTGGTCAGATGACAGGGTTCCCTTGTGAACCTGATTAAGGTTTTGGCCTCTAAGCCCTGCCTGTCTCCCTACTGCACAGGGGACCAAAGCTTGTGGTGTGGGAACTCTCCCTCCCTGAGCTGCCTCTGTGGCCTTTTGTCTTCCCTCACTTGCATAGAAAAATGCAGCTTAAGCGGAAGCATGATAGGGGATCTCGTGTCGCATTACAATGCTGCCCTGTGGTATGGAAGCCCACAGAAGGTCTGGTGAGCTGAAAGTCTCCTCTAGCAGCTCCGTTTCCCTGCCTGTGCACGCACACCTTTTTGGAAAGGTTTCTGTATGGTCTCTGGAGGATACAGTGAGCCAAGGCGATGCCCCTTACAGCTGCATCTTGCGTCAAGACCTGACAGGTTAGTAAACACAGGACAACCTGGCTCTGTTTTTTAGGCTAGCACTTGCAGCTTTGGAACGGAATCATAGATACTGCAGAATATCTTGTTTCAAACCCAAGGTTTTTCTTCAGCTGTTAATTTTGGGTTGTGGCTTTTGTGCTCTTGAACAGGTCCCTCTCCACTCTCCGGCTTGATTCATCTTTTAAGTTCTACAATGCGTGTTTCACTGCTATGATATTTGTAAAGCTTATTGCCTCTGGGGCAAAAAAACCCACTCCTGTAAGGCAGAATACTTCTGTCTAAAAACATCCAATTATGTGAAACTTGCCAAGTTGCTTATTGTTTTTTTTTTGTGAATGTTTTGTGACGTAATTTTTCCAAGTAAAAGTTTTGTTTGCTTTGTTTTCGAACAGAAATATTCAAAATCTGGACAGTTCTACCAGAAGCCTCAAGCTTCAGAGGAAAGAAGATGTAGCTATGTGAACTTGCAAGGTGGCTTTAGCAATTCCTATCTGCATTCTGATCCATGACAAGTTAATTACACCAATTACACCAGCAACTGAACAGAAGCTCTATAGGAAACTGTTGTAGTTATATTGCAACTTGTGTTACCGTGACTACTTTATCTCTTGATAACTCTGTAATTAACTTGT
The DNA here is from genome assembly GCA_033558185.1 of Dromococcyx pavoninus. Lineage (NCBI taxonomy): Eukaryota > Metazoa > Chordata > Aves > Cuculiformes > Neomorphidae > Dromococcyx > Dromococcyx pavoninus. Next base: position 1,436,739 of record JAUMJL010000346.1, on the reverse strand, counting down.
CACCACTGTTTAATGCTTAACGTATGTAGAGAATCAGTTAATGGCATCACTAAAAGGATAGTAGCCTGAAGGAGAAGCTCATGCCCTTTGGGAAGGTTATCAGGGTTTCCTTGAATGGCTAATTTAAGGACTTGTGCAGAAAAAGTATTACATTTGTTATGGGAAGTGTGGATAAGATGGAAAGGCTGCACCAGAGAAATTCTGTTTAAACTGACTTCAGTGACGGGAAACTGTTAAAAGAGAGGGTAGTGCAAAAAATCCAAAGGAGAACCTATGTCAAAGACATAGTTAACTGTTTGTGTAGTGTTCTTTTCCCATACAATTAAGGGTTTGGAGGAGCAAGAACAACTGATGTTTATGAAATAAACCTCGATATGCTGCTTCTTACCTGCTTGTGCTCTAACCAGTGCATAAGTTCCCTGTGAGCCCTGTCCTCTGCCTCTGATACCAAGGGTGACATCCTCACTTGTGATGACAGAAAGGTGGTTTCAGCAGTGATGGCCGTGCCAGTAATGGTGCTATAAGAAGTTTGTTGGGGTGTTTAACTAGTCTGAAGACTAGTGAGACATTCTGCCTGGGATGCAGCTGTCCTGAATTAAACTTAATTTCCACAGAGATGATGAGGCAAAAAAAGTCTTTCTGCTTGTGATTGTTGTTAAAATCTCTCATTTTATATTTCACAAAACAATGTGTTAAATTCTGAATGCGTGAACCTTCTAAATACATCCTGAAAACATTAGTATTCAGTCTAACACTTTTAAAGATTTCCTGTGTTGGAATAATTTCCTGTTTGTAACACTAGTGAAGTATCAAGTGTCTAACCCGGTCTGTATTGCCCGTTCCCAGAGTTGTCGGGTGAAGCTGAATACACATCCCACCAATCGCATAACTCGTAAAAGCAAGCACTTGTTAAATCTATTTGTTTTTATTATGGACATCGATCTGTCAGTCGCAATAATGCATTTATGGACATTTTTCTGCAAGCACAGCGCTGGTGGCAGTTTTTACTGACAAATTGAGTCATATGGACAGTAGTTCAAAATACGCTTACTTAATTGACGGATTGTGCAGTTCTCTAGTTTACGAAGTGTTTATAAGATATCTGGACTGGTGAAGGGAATGTAACAAATGGGAAAATGTAGGACAAAGTTTTAATTTCAGGAGGCTGGAAATCTTTCAGGCAGTAACAGGTTTCAGCATGTCTCTTGGCTGGTTTTGTGAACTTTAACTTCATTAATGCCATAAAAAACAAAAGGCCTGGTTTGATATCTTAAGGACACCAATTCTGCATTTAGTGCAGCATTTAAGTTCTTGAGTTTCTTACTTCTGCTGATAGCTGTGGAATTTGCTGTTCTGCAAATCTGTGCTGGCAAGGGCTTTAGTGCCAATTTATGTGGGGAAAAACCTTCCTGATACAAGAAAAACTCCAGTGTTAATTTTTATCTCCTTTAAGGCTAATGTTATCACCCAGCATAGGTGCATTTGGGCCAGTGTTAAGTTAAACAGACAGGTGGAGGAACAACCAAACTATAGAACCAGACCAAACTTGTATTGAACTATTTTACAGCAATACAAAATGCAGTTTTAAAACTGATGGTCTTCTTGTGTGGTCTGGATTACTGTTTAAAAATGTGATATGTATTTGAATGTCAATAAAGCTTGTGTGGCTTTGGTGTTCTATGGAAGTTGATTAATTTTGATGGTTTTAGTAATGCTTTTTCAGGTTGTTTCCTTACTTATTATTTTATATCAGCAGAGAAAAAGCAGCCTGTCCTGATGTCTGTCAGGACTATCTGCTCTCTCTTTTAGTTTATATTATGCCAAATGAAATGATGTAAGTAACTTCAAATATCTTTTCAAGTCTCTTAGAAAAATTGGACATGCAGCTGAAATTCTTGCCAACACAACAGAGATTCTGAAGGTGATCAAAACCACTTACATCTGAACAAGTCACCTTTCCTCTCAAGGAGGAAGAAGGGAGTTCATTGGTGCAAAAGTTCTGACTTTCCCTCTGTTTTCCAAGTGAAATGCTGGTAAAATATACTACTGATAGAGGGCCTTCAGTCTTGAGCAGCTTGGCAAAGAGGAATAAAGGATAATTCTGCCTCTCTCAAAGCAGGAGCTGATGGCGTCTAGCGAAGCAGCAAGTGTCAGTTTGGATCCCACTTTGTGTTCACTACCCCGAAGGCAGCTGAGTTGTGCATCTTGGAATAGGGTTTGGGCTCAGAAACTAACTTTTAGTTTACATTCAGAAATACCACTTCTTATTCAAGAAGTCTGAATCTCACTTTTTTGAGGGGCATGATTGTATACTCATAAAAGTCACTAAATTCTTGGCCTTTTTTAAAGTGATTGGTAGCTGTGTGCCCTTGATGCTGCTGAAGATGCAATAGTGAAGCGATCGGCTTTTGGTCTTACCCGATGAGTGCATTTTGAGGTTTTGATCATTATTCAGATGCCACTTTTTAGTGCATTATGAGCAGATGAATGAACTCAGTATTCTAGTTAGGTAGTATATATTAGCAGCACAGCCCACTGAAGTCAGATACACTTTGTTTTCTGAATCATACCGTCTACATGTTCCAAGTGCAAACTTAACTCCCTCCAGGTAGCCCTGCATTAGCAGGTAGCAAGTATTAATGCTGTCTTGTAAATGTATCTGCTGCATAAAAATTCAATGATATTTAGATTATCTGATTGCTTTAGAACAGTCAGTACATTGCAAACAATAACATTGTCTTTGGTTGCACATTCCAGTATGCAGAAGGTCTGTTAAGTAGTTAAACTTTTTAATAAATGCCTAAAGTATACTTAAGACCCTGTTAAAAGATTATCTATTTTTTGGTATAAAAACCACAAGATGGAATGTACAGCTTCTAAAAATACACCTGAAAGGCAGAAGCTTGCTTTGACAACAGTGGGCTGGCTGTGTTGAAAATACATTTTTAGACTGTCGTCAGTGTCCTGGAGAAACAATTTACACAACTGTATTTTCCCTTCATCTTGCTCCATTGATGTTTAGTATGATCAAATATAATGTGGTGGGAAGGGTGGGGAGAAAAGGGAAATCCCTTCCACAGTCTCCTATTGAGATCAGAAATACCTCTGGTTATTTGCTGACTTCAGTCTATGTAATACCAAGATTTCTGGATGGCATGGTCCCTCATCTCCTTTTAGCTTGGAGGCTTAGGCATTTGGATGGAAGGCTTGTATGGAAGGTCAGACTGGCTTTACAGCTAGTGTTGTGCTTTCAGGAAGTGAAATTGAGGCCCAAAAGGGCGAAGTGCTTAATCTGAAAGAAACTTTTTTTTTTTTAATAAATGATTGTGACTTTTTGTTATCCTTTGGGGTTTTTTTTTGTAGTAGAAGAAAGGTACTGTTTTCTTTTCACTGGTTATGTCAGTGGCATGTTAGTGAATGCACTTTGTTTTATATTATTGATAATGTGTATGGCCTGGATTTGAATGCTTTTCAGTTGTCTTTTGTGCAGCTATATTTGATTCCATAGTGAGGGATTCTAAGAATATGATTAACACTATGGGCCATCTTATAATGTAATTATTAATCATTGATTCTGTTTGTTCTTGAAATCAATATTGGAAGCAAAATGGTTTGGCATATATTTGAGGTTGATTTCTAACATTCAGTAAATATGATCTTGTGACAAGACTAGTATTGGTTTATTACTCAGAACATGTTTGATGAATCCGAAGTGCGTAATTAGTTTTATATAATGGTGGTGCTATGTGGTGGTTTTTACATGACTTATGTTAATATGGCCAATAGTGCTAACATCTCCTGCCACTAATAGTTAGGGTGGGGTTGTATAGTAATTGATCTTCCTGGGAGTGCTGTAATGTAAAAACAATTCAGGCTGTTTGAAGTATATTTTACAAGTGTGCATTGGGCCTTTGGGATGTTATACTGAAAAACCCAATTGTACAGTTACCATGGGAACCCAATTAGAATAGATTGTGTGAGTTTTTTTCAGTCTTTCATCTTGACCAAATATCTAATGTACTTTAAATGTTTTCATATGGAATTTTATTCATATACTGAGCTGACATAATAGCTGTTTTTAAATTTTAGTACTGAAGCCAGAGTATTATGTTCTGCGGATCCTGAGGACTTGTCTTTCAAGGAGAATCTTCCTTCAGTGTTTAAAAGTTGGTGAACTGAGTAAAATAATTTTTATGAGTCTAGGAGTTCTTAACTGTAGTGCTGCCATCACGTGTACTTTTCAGGTTGCAGTTCTGTGAAGGTAAACAGGGAAATGTCTTAAAACCCAGGGACTTCCGTTCTAGGCTGTTGATAAAATGTGGCTGAAAATATTCATGGCTTTTGAGGATCTGATTTTTGATGTAACCTCTGACTTTTCTTTAAATTTCTATTCTATTGACATATTCAAAGGTTTGGAATGCTCAGAGGGTGAGCCCACGATATATTAGCTTCCCACACCATCTTATCTACCGTACAGGAGCTCCTGTTCAGCACCTGGAGGCATTTGTGTACCTTCCAGGTGTCTAGGAAACATCTCGTTGCCTGGCTGCTCATCAGTATGGCTTCAGCCTTAGCACAGCTCTTGTGTGGGGAAACAGGAGTGCTGGCGAACTTGGGAACATCTTGATTGAAAGACCAAGTAGCTGAGACAGTAGCTGTGATCCCACAGCTCAGGTCTAAGGCAGGAGCCTAATAGCAGGTGGGTTTCGTTAGTCCTAGTCAGGCAGCTCTGAGCTAGTGAGGATGGGGACAAATTAATCTTTTTGGGTTTGTTTTTTTTTTTTTGTTCCCTCTACATGTTAATTGATCCCTTCAGTTTATCCTCGTCTCTGGAAATGCAGGAGTAAATTTTCTGTTTTGGTGAAGGGGTTGATGGCAATAACTCTTAAAAAATGTTTTAAGATGGGTCCAGTGATTATGGTGTCTCAGTTTCTGGAGCGTGGTCCAGAATGAGGTGTCTTGTTTGGATTTGATTAGTGGCAATTGCTGTGCCATTCAGAAGATGTGTTGGGTTCTTACCTTCAAAATTAACCTTAGGGGAACACTTCAACTCAGTGTGAAAAGGAGTTAGTAGTGCATATTGGCCTCTTGCAACTAGACTGTCTTTGCAAGGTTGAGATGCATTTTGGAGTGATGTTTTGGACTTCCTCTGACTTATAGCACTGGTCTTGTACAGTGTTCCTCTGTCTACAGGTATTCTTCTAACCACCATGGCTTGGGCGTTACTGGCTTTGCCCAGGTTAAGTGTTGTCAGAGCAAAACCATCCTGGACTAGCAGGTGGTTGAGCTCAACCTGTGGCAGAAATTGATCATGAACAGTAGTTAATCTTCAGCTCTCCGTAGAGAATAATTTGGGTTAATTTTTCATTCTCAGCTACCAGTCTCACTAAGGCTTCGGTGGTCCTAGGTGATTTCCCCAGTGTACCACCCTGTTTCTTGGGACTTAACAGCAGGGAGTGAGCAACCCTTGTGCTTGTGACATGCTAGCTAGCCCTTTTATAAGAATCCTTTCTCTTAAAGTTGGAACCTGTTTCCTGATCTCCTTGAAGCTGGGCTTAGTTTCTCTACCAGGCACTGCATCCCTCTTGAGCTGAATGTGCTTACAATCAAAGTCAGTTTGTGTCCTCTGGTTCAAGAGGTCAAAAATCCCATTTGTGAAGATCCTAACACACACAGATGGACATAAATTGTTCCTACAGCATAGGAGAAGCTGGATATCTTTACTCATGCTTTTTAGAGACTGTTGCATTGAGAATGCGTAAAGGAGAATTGCCTAAAAGTATTAAAGAAATTTTTGGTGACTGATTTGGATTTACTCTTGAGCTCTGTGTGGATTGTACTTAAAAGTACGTGAGCATCCTTATGGGGGTGCTGCAGAGGTTTTTAGAGAAACATTAATGTATCATGTGGAACCTGGCTAGCAGCTGAGCTGCTGTCATCACCACAAATTAGATGCTATTTAAAACAGCAACTTGAAATTCAACTTGATATTGACATTTAGCACAGTTCTTTCATAATCAGGGAGAGAGACTGTAGCAAGTAAATATAAAATGAAAAATTACTATGAAAAGGGATGCTTCCTGACCATTTTTGTCCCAGAGATGTCTGCTGGACTTTGAGCTCATTCTGTCAGGTTGAATGCTTTTTGTCTGGCCTACCTGGCGTGCCGGAGAGGCCCTTCATCCACCCATGAGCAGCTCCTATCTTGGAAACACTTTATTTCCTAGTGGGAAGGTGGGCAGCAAATGGATCTCACCAGAATCCAAAGCAGTGTGTGCCATCAGATCAGCTGGTAGGAAATTGCAAGAGGGGTAAAAGTAACTATTAAATGGTAATTATTTAACATTTGGTGCAAGTGGAGCAAAAGCATGTAGGTGCCAGTCCGTCATACAAATGTGTCCAGACTTTGATCATATTCAGGTTGCAGAAGATGCAGGGATGTCAGAGGAAGATTCTGGGTGTACCCTTTTCATGTGGAAGGCACTGTGCAAGTGGTATTTCGATGATGGCTGATTCTTGCTTTTCCTAGCAGAGTGAATGGGGACAGAGGCATGCTGCTGTCTTGATTTCCTTGTAAAGCAGGAATGCTGGGCTACCATCTTGGCAGCTTCTCTACTCCTTGGCCTGCTGGGGATGTGTAGCAAATGAGGGTGACGGATGCATATTCTTGAAGGAGTGGTACTCCTGAATGTTGGCCTCCTGAGACTTGGTGGAGGGAGTGCCTGCTTTCCAACTAAAGGCGTGTTTTGCATCCCATGCTGGTGCTCCGTTGCACAGGGTACAGCAGCTTCCCAGCAGCAGCTTTCTACTCTTGGCAATCTGGGAGTGTTTTACTTCAGATGAGAGCATTTGGGCTGATACACTCCACACATAACCTTTAGCTTAATTTTTAGGAGGATTAGTATATGGAGAGTTTCATCTGCAGATTTATAACTCTATGTTGCACTGTATTTTCCAGTTAAATTTTGTTCCCGGGTAGTTCCAGTTGGAATCAGGAGAGACTGAGTTGTCTTCTCAGCCTGATGACCTTGGTCGGGTAATTGGGGAAAGGAGTGGTCGTGCGAGCCTGCAAAGCAATGGCGCACCCTTCCCGGGGTACTGCACTGTCTGCTAGACTGCTTTGTCCCTTCCTACTTTGTCTGTGTTTTGGGGTGATAACGTGGGAAAGCAGGAAGGAATAGAGATGATGAGAGGGTTGTAGCACTTCTCTGTAATGCTGGTGTAATTCAGTGTAGTTGCACACTGTGCTTCTGGACTTTGGCCCAGGTTTGAAAAGAGTTTCTGGAGAAAGCCGCTTTTTGAGGCAAATATTCTAGCTCTGCCCTTCAGAAAAATCTGAAAAAAGATGAGTATTGGTATGCATTTTGAAAGTTAAAACTCTCGAAGTGACAATAGAGATAAATTGCTATTTTTAGCTCTATCACGGATATTTTAAGTAGCATTAGTGGATTGCTCATCTGCCTGACTTACATTTCAAAATGGAATGAGTGATCTTTGCAATGCCTACCTTGCAAGCATATGATTGTTAGTATACTCAAAGTAATAACTATTCAGGATCTTAATCTTAAACTCTTAAAATAATTAAGATGTAACATTAAGATTAAATACTACCATTTTCTTCTAAGTAGTTTGGAAGTGGCTGTAAGTTCTGCCACTGCCTTGGACAAGGCTTAATGTGTTTGAGAGGACTTGGAAGGCCTCAGATGCTCATATCATTTCTTTTAAGAGATTTATTATTTCTTAAGCGGATATAGTTATCCTCTCCAGTGGAGTAGTGAGTTCCCTGACTTAAGTGGAAGAGTTCCCATTGAGGTTGGCTGTGAGTCAGGACTCTAAGGCTGAGGTTTGTCAGATAGTCTCTCTGGTTTTCAAATTGTAGTCTTTATAGCACATCTTCACAACGATATAGCGATCTTAGCTAAATAGCACTGAAAAGAAAATTAGGGCAGGAGGGAACTAACTGAATGACAAGGAAAGAGCAATCATTCTTTGTTTCAAAGGGGAGAGCAAAGAAGAACCTGTTGTATTTTTTGTTAAGGATATGTAAATAATGGTACTGTTTAAGTCTAGAATTATAATAGTGGAAATTAACATTTCCGAGGTACTTTCTTAGTGGTTTGTGATCTGTACTTTTAAACCCAGGATATAACTAAGAGGGCCACTTGCTTTCGTGCCTTAAAATGTGTTGTTTCCAAAATGACAACAGGCTGTTTATTTTATTAAGTAACTCAGAGGTACCTTACTGCCTGTACAAATACTTGTTAAATTAATACTGTGTCTTTTAAGGCATTCTTATTCAAAACATGAGAGCTGTGTAGTGCTTGTTATGGAACAAGTCTTCAATGTGCCATCTGTTGATTTTTTGTTTGACTCATAAAAAGCAGTATGTGACCTAATGAACATTAAAATTCCTAGTTGCTTGTAAAAAAACCCAATCAAACTCCTTCTTGAAATTATATATACTGAAACTGAGAGCCCATTTAAAAAACTGATAGAGTTGATTATAAGGGAAATGGCACTATTGACATATACTATTCTCCCTGTGGAATTCAAATTAAATCTCAATCTAACTGTGATTTTTTTTCCTTTCAGGTGAAGGCCTTTAATTGACCATGACATCAAGACTTGTTCCAAAAGTAAGTTTCTAGTAAAATACCCTTGCATTTAGGTGTACATTGAAACTACAGCATTACAAAAGAGTTCACGTAACGTAGTTTGTTTTTTCCCCAGTGTCCAGCAGTCAGTATTAAGAATCCAGCTGACAAGATTGATGCTGCATTGTAAATCTCTGTGGCTCTGTCATGGTTGGTAACAGGCATCAGTGGACCTTTCCCCATCATGTATCTATTTGCCACAGAGCATAAACTAACAGGACAATGCTACATTTTCAGTTATAAGTTAGCTGTTTGATTCCATTTCCTAATAAATACCTCATTTATTGAAAAACAGGCTTAATTTTGAGTCTTGATGCTTCAGTGAAATAAGCATAGGGAGTAACTTTATAATAAAATAAGAAAACGTGGCTGTTAATCAAGAAATACAGAGTAATTTACCTTCTTGAAAGAAAGGCATCACACTTTTTTGGTGAATAGCCATATTCTTTGTATAATTAAAATGAACTTTGAAGCTATGAAGGCATATTTCCAGTGGAATAACTATTATATTTTTGTAAGATTAGTAATGCTCCTCTAGGAAAATATTTCTAGTACAATCAAACTTGAATATTTAACTATTCCTGCTGGCAACTTGTATCACTGTTAAAAATGTCTTAATACTGGCATCTCTTGTGGTTTTAATCTGCTTTATGTAATGTTGCATGGCTTAGAGAAGTAGTATTTCTGCATATTCTGTGTCTTCTGTTGCTCTGTAGAATCTTTTTTCTCTTTTCTGCAAAAGAAGATTGTTTTTATTTTTTAAAATTGAATAGTTGAGGAAGAAATTCAGGAAAATAAATTCTTGCTTCATTTTTCCTATTAAACAATCATCTGTTTAGTTATATTTATGTATCCTCCAGTTGCAATCCTCTTCTAGGAGGAACCTGGAGTAATGGCAGCGAGTTATTTGATTGTCTTGTGCAACTAATCATAGGAAGAATCACTATTTCCCTCTCATTCAAAGTTGGGTGTGGTATAACTGGCAAGCGTCATGAAACTAACAATTTATTATTTAACCTTTTCATTTCTCCCACTCTCGCTTCTAGTTGAAAGGTGCAACATTAGCTGTTAGGGGAATTTTTCCCTTTTGATAAGTGGAAAGGCACAGGGTTTAAGGTGAAACATGAAGTCTCGCAGCCCCATCTGCCATGGGGAGCAAGGGGCTGCTGGGGGCTGTGCAGACACACCCCAGGCTCCTCTGCTATCTGCTACTGTGCCCCCAATTCTGGATGCATATTAAATATGTATGTAATGTAGCTCGTGTTTCTTCAGAATAGTGATATTGATTGTGTGAGATTAGTTTACAGTCTTACTTTGGATGCAGCCACACATTGATGTGACACACAATATATGCCTGGCATATGGCTTTTGCAGAAATCAGTTATCACTGATCTAATGTACTGGACAGTTTTAAAGCAGGTTGCTGAAAAATGGTTTCTGAAAGCAGCCAGACGTGGCATTTTCCACAATCATTGTATGTCTCCCACTTGATCCCTGATTCTGCAGCCGCGTTGTAGTGACCAAGTATGTATGTTGGGTTTGTGTGGAAGAGACTGAAGTGGGGCCGTAGTCACGCGTGTGAGCAGACATCAGGAGCGTCACTGTATTTGGGAGGTTTGGGGATTTGTGTTCTTCTTGTGACAATGTGGCAATTTTCCTAAAGGAGATACTGTTCCTCTTTGGATTTCTTATAGTTAGTAATTTAAGACTTAGTACAGATTCCTGTACTACCTGTAATGCTTTGCTCTTTGTTGTCTATACAGTGAAATTCTTGTCCGTGCTGTCCTGAATCAAACACAGATTGATAACAATAGGAAAATTCACATGTCTATGCCAAGACTATAATCTTGTGCTTTTGTATGAGTCATTCTTATGCCTGTCGTTTTTCTACATTTATTTTTCTGTAGCTGTATTTGTATATTCGGTGAGTTTTTAATACAGTTTGCTGCTTCATTTGTTTAAAGCTGTTCTTATTTTAAAAATTTCGATGAAATTCTTTCCTTGATCCCTGATCAGATTCAGATTCCTGACTCTCCTTCAGCTTAAAAAGGAGCGCTATTAATGGGTTTGTTCATATTGCTTAGATTTATTTTGTTATTATTCTCTAGCTCCTACTCTTCAGGTATAGCTATTTTGGTATTATGAAGAATGATGGATTATATAGGAAAGTTTCTTTTGAAGCACTCCTGATATTGTGCAATGCACTTGGGGGTCAGCTACACTTGACTGATGCATGATTTATCTGATGTCCCTGCCACTTTCTGAGATAAAGCTGCTATTTTATCAAAAATGCCAGCAAGTGTGATTTAGAATTTATACACCTCTTTTTTCAAATAATTGTTCTGATTACTTTCTGGTACGGCAATAAAATGATAAAGGTAATTGCACACAAATGTGAGATAGCATCAAAATACAATAAAATTAACCTGAATTAGCTTGACTTGTCGATGAGAAGTATTTATGAAATGTATTTTTGCAATAAGGGAGACTGATATTATAGCTGGAAGGTGAGTTATTGCCTTAATGTAATACTGTTTGAAATTTAAAAAAGAGACTGTTACAGCTGAGGGTGATTGTGCCTTTGAAATTAAGTTCAAGTGATTCTTATAATTGGCAGCAATAATGCATTGTGAAGGTAATATCTTTTATTGTGTTATGCCTAGTTGTATTGTCTTTTATTTAGCTGGTCCTGACTTCAGCTCTGCAGAGAACGCAAGGAGCAGATCAAGAATTTTGTGGGTCTAGGTGATAAAAATTTGAAATGTTACCTAATATTGAAGTCATTCTTCGAGTAGATTTCTTTTTTTAGCCCATTTTCAGTTCTTCTGAGCCTGATACGAGTCTCACTTGATTAAACTTTCATCTTTTTTCCTTGTATTAGAGTAGTTGCCATATATTTACGTACACAGCCAAACTCTGTAATACTAGTGCATCTACATCATGCATGCGTCTACATCAGGTGGTGATTTTGGCAGTTAAATTTTCTATCTGTCCGTGCTTCAAAGTGTAATCTCCTCTTACTAAAAAGTATGTACACGCTTTTACAACAGGTGCTTCAATGGTAGTTAAGGAATGGACCTTAATATCTTGAGTTGTTTTGACTAGTAACTTGAGTTTATTTTTTGAAGTGATGAATGCATCTGGATAATCCAGGCAATCTTTTTCCTTTGCATAAGACTTGTTAAAACTCAAAGCAGTAAAAACTAGATACTAATTTTGGGGAACCTGTATTCTTAAACAACACGTTCTTCATCTGGGAATCTTTAGTATGATACTTGGCGGGAGGGGGGCAAGGGGGGACTGGCAACAAATTCCTTAATTATGAGTTAGTGTTTTATTCCATGTGATTGTGCATTAAACCAGTGAACAACTAAACAAAATATAACATTGCTTTGTAGTACATTGCACAGTGCTTCGAATTGAATCTTCCAGCATATGATTTCCAGTCTAAAATTAAGGGGTTAGGGCTGGGGCTGCTTAATCCCTTTGTTAGGTGTTCTGTAGGGGTAAGAATTACTGCATGCTTCCACATCCCATGCTAGATAACGCCAAGCAATGTGATTTACAGGATGAGTGCTGATGGGATTAACAGCTGTCTTCTAGCAGCAAGGAATGTACATAATTATGACTTCTGTCTTTGCTACTGGTAGTATAATTTAATTATTGCAGAAATATCTAGCCCTGTCCTGTCTTTTCCTGTTCTTGACACTCCATTTCTTGTCCTATTCTACTCCAATTCATTATATTGTCTCTAGGTAGCCCACCGTGTAGCTTATTATCATTCACTTTGTAATGACAATTTTACTTGTGTGCTGCATGTAAATGTTTCACTTTTCCAAAATGTTCATCTTGGCTTGATGGCAATGATGTCAAATGATTACATAAATATTCTGCAGTGTATGTAGTTTAAACTGCTGTGTGGCCACAGCAGTGGCTGCTGCACTTGCATAGCATTTGAATTTCTTGTGTAAGTACGAGCTGGGAGAAGGTACAGAATGTTTGTTCACTTGATTTTGGAGAGGTATTGGAGGAAATAGTGTATTTGAATTCCTGTTTAATCAGTCCACTGAGGTCTTGTGTTTAAGTATCTGCTGCTACTAATGTCACAAATCAGTTTGGTATGTGGGCAGTAGTTGAAATAGGAAAATGCACTTCTTGAGTGGGGTCTGCAATACGGTGGTAATAACCTATCTTCCTCTTCTAAAGGAGAAAAAATTACTTTATTACAATTAAAATATCATCCTTTAAGTCAAAAAAAGAAGTCTGAGGTAGCCCTGTTAAGTACACTGGGAATATGTCATTCAACAGACCAGGATTACTCCTGTCTGCCAAAGCAACAGACTGAAGATGTAGCCAAAGAGCCAGAGGCTACCACTGCTTGGAAATACACTTTTATAGCTTGGCATTTTGGGGTCTTTTGATTACCATCCAAAGAGGATTAGTAGTATAATACGATGGGACAACAGAAACTTGCTTTTGTTGTCTTTGATTGTTTAATAAAGAATTATGTGTTTGCTCTTGTTGAACACTTTTAAAATGCCGTACAAAGCAAATATTGCTTTCTGTACGTGAACATGAATCCCTGTGGTTTGTCAGGGACTTCTGAGAAGTGGACTTTTTGATAAGTGATGAAGGGGACTGATTTTAGTGACTGCTGTGCCAGTGTATATTTGTATACGTTCAAAATATGCAGTTTAATTCTGTACCTTCACGTTTTTAATGGGATTAATTCTCTGGAAGGTAAAGAAGTTGTTGTAGTCTGCCTGACATTTCCTTTCCAAACCTCCTCTAGCCAGGAAATGAGAGTAGGTTATGTTTTCACACCCTCTGAAGTTACAGGTTTGGCTTAACTGATGTGATGAGTCTTTAGGATGTATTTATGAAGAATGGGAAGAAAATGAGCAAGTTGGTACTTTGTTACACCTTTAGTGGGATGGGCTAGCATCAGCACTTTCCAAGTGAAACTGCCCTCCAGTTGTGATCTTATTGGATAAATACATCCAGAAATCCAGCTTTTACAGCAAATAATCCCTATGATTTGATCTAAAAATAGGCATAGTGCTATTCAGGATCCTCTCAGACAATAGATGCAGACAATTGTTTTTAGTTTTTGAAGCCAGTATATGCTTATATCCTAGCCCAACATTGGAGCAGGATTGCGTGAGAAACCTCGTATGGTAGCTGGATGGGTTCTTTATTTTGAAATAACAGTAACTTTCATGGTGTGGAAGAATTAAGTAGGGAATTTTGAAATGTATATTGATGGCTAGTCTAGAAATGGTAGAAATAAAACTATTTCTGGGTTTGAGAAATGGCATGTAAAGTAGGGGAAAGAATTGTAGTGCAATTTCATCCTGTTAGTTGTATTCACATTAGCAGGTAGCTCAGCAATTAACACTTTCGGTTAATCTGAAAGGATGAGGAGATACATTTACTAGAGGTAACTGGGACATCTCACTGACTAATGCACTTGGACCCTCTTCGTTTAAAGAAATAAACTTGCACTGTATATGAGGACAGATTTAGCAGTTGAATGTGTTATTTTTGCCTTGATTCTCAGAAGTATTCAAGTAAAAAAAAGAGAAGGACTTCCATTTGAACTTTAGCCACGTGGTATAGCCTAATGGAAATGCCCTGTTAAATCAGATGCAGGTGGTGGCAGAAGGGATTAGCATTAATATTTTGACATGGCATGGTAGATTTATATTGTTGCAAAAGCAGCATGAAGGAAATAGAAAAACCTGTAGAGGGAGATCCATCAGGGATAGGACTCTGTCTCCTTTGTAATGGGAAGAATTCATGTGCTCAATAATACTTAAGGGAAAATGTGTGAAATGGTCACATCTTTGGTCTCTTTGACTTCAGCCTTCATACAGAACTTGTTTTAAGACAATTTCTGATATCCTGAGGACTGAGCACTTGTGGTACCAAAGCCATTCACAGGCAGTAAGTACTGTTGCATTTTTTCAGTGGAAATCTGCAGTCTCTAGGGGTTTAACACTGTACACAGGCCCTGTGAGATCTTTAAGAACACAGGAAAAGTTGTTCATGAAGATATTTTGCATTCTTCCTTCCCTTCAGTGCAGTAACAAGGATTTGGGACATGGTGCTAAAGCACAGGAAATGCCCTGAATTTTGCTCCCTTGACTTGTCCTCTGAGAAATAGAAACCTGTTGGGAGAACATGAAGCATGGAAACACTTTGCTGTGGACTTTTTGAACCTTGTTGATCCTCAGGATTTCACTGAATTTTTTAATTTTTCCATTTCCAGTTATGGATATGAATTGGATTCTAGAATATCAGCCCAAACTACCGTGGAATTTTGGGAGGCTTTAGGAGCTGTAGAACAAAGAAAATAATTTTGGATTATTTACTGTAATGTGAAAGACCATTAATGCAAATTTAAATAAAAGCTGTATTTAATCAAATGGGAGGTTTGTTTTAGTGCTGAAAGCCTTGGCTACAGCAAGGCTGTTAGACTGAGTTACAGCAGAAAGTGTAAGAGGTTAAGATCCTTATATGCAAGTCATCAAGCTAATGCTGGCTCTTGGGTTCACAGCACCTCATTTAGGAGATAAAACTCTACTCTTTTGCATCCTTAGCATGTGAACCCTAGGAAAGCAATTTGAGCAGTTTCCTAGTGGTGTTCAGTGGAGTTGATGTGTAATTTAGGGGACCTTCGCCCTTCAGAGGAGCATGATGCCTCCAAGGCATGTGGCATTGCAAAGTCACAGGAGCACACCTGGAAAATGAGGCTCCTCTCTATAGGACATTAACTCATAAATCATGCTAATATTCTCACTGATAAATCTTCCACTGTGAAAACCTTTTGATACCCATCTGTTATTAATGACAAAAATGACTCAATTCCGTTGGCTAACAGTCTTCCAATTTTCTATAGAGCATTTAGCAGTCTAGTGATATACAGTTACATACACTGCACCTACATTTTTAATTCTGTAGCAAGACTACAGAGGATGGCAGAATTTTCTTTTCTAAAAGTCCTAAATTTTCTACCTAATAATCCTCAAAAACATGAGAGATTTTGACACGCATTTGTATGTTTTACAGTGGAAAGAGTGAAGGTGGACGCCATGTGGTATCTAATCAAAATTGCTCAGATGGTTCATTTACGTAAAGCAGAGGATAAAGGCAAAAGACAGTTTATTTGGACTTGTTAGATTTTTGCTTTAGGCTGCCATTCACTTCTAGTTTTCAGAACTTCAGCAAGGGCACTATGGCGAGGATGATGTTGAGCAAGTTATGCCTGTATTGGAAGGATGTGGGTAGGTACAAGCTCTCAGCATCCACCAGTCTGCAGTAAATTATGTCTAAGCTTTTGGTAATTTCAGCTGGCCAAAATCAAAGGCTGTTTATTCACATCTGAAAACTGCTGCAATTTAAATCTTGAATAAAATTTCACTTTGTTTTAAAATAGTATAGCCTGCATAAGCGTGTCGTTACCTCCATGTTCTCTGGCTTATCTAAGTAGCTGTGGGTGAATAGTGAAAAGGCACACTGGTATCTGGACAGAGGATGATGTGTATTGTACATTTGTACAATGACGTTCATCTTTGAGACTCCCAACCCAATAGCATATGTATGTGGATATATGTCATGCAGTTTCATTCTTTTATCAAAATAAACCTTTTAAATATTGTTGTCCAATGCATATGATAAACAAGACCGAAAGTACTAGTTGTACTTGCTCAAGGTTTTCATCTATAAAGCTTAGTTCGACTTGGTGTGAACTCATAGCATTATTTATAGTATTCTGTTACTCGCTGCATCCTGTGTTTTGTTATAATGAAAAAGCTGTCCTCTTATCACTAAGTTGTTATATTCATGGACTTCATGGTATGAGGTTCAGTGCATCTAGTTTAGGGCTGTCACACAAATAAAAATGAAGAATGTATAGTGGTTTTCCACATATGTAAACTTTTTACTAAGACTTTGGCAGTGAGGTGCTGCTCCAAAAAAAAGTTCACCAGTGTCCTCTCCGTGAGGTGGGAGGAGGAATGAGGAAAAAGTTGACTGAAAAAGAGAATTTCTTTGTAATGCTATCAAGTATTTGATTATTTAGCAAAAAGATGATTTGGATTACAGTCAAACTAAATAAACCACTAGGAACCTGCAGTTCTTCAAGCCTGGCACACTTGTGCAGAACTTCTGTAAGCCGAGTAAATTTGTGCTGGTGGCTGCATGTCTGTAACTGAGGGATTGTGTCAGCACCTCCCAGAATTCAGAGGTTTAAGTTTACTTTTTGATGGGCAAAACAGTCTACTCGATTTTTTTTGCTCTCTTCATGCTGGTTGTATTATTTGCACGCGTGGCTTCCTTACATAGCACTTAATAATGGGGTTTTAAAAGGAATTCTCTTATTTTGAAAAAAAAATTATTGTACAGCTTCAAGCAGTCACCAGCTGTAAGTTGTTAGGCATAGATTTTCCTGTCTCCTGATACACCCCTAGTCTGTCACAGTGTTTTTCAATCAGTTTCTCAGCTTCTTAATCACTTCTGCATTTCATCCAATGCATCATCAGGCTTGCAGCATTGTTCCCCTTGCTGTAGGTGGACATAGGTGTCATAGGTGGAGCGCTTTGGGGTAGACTGTAAATTTGGGTAAATACTGGGAAAAATAAGTTTACATAGTTGTCTGTGGAGACTGTTGGTTCTGAAAGTTGCAGTAACAAGCAGATTTTTCAAGTGTAAGGCAAACTGCAAGTTAGCTGGATGGTCTGAGCAACTTTAAAAAACAAGAAACCTTGTTGGAGTCTTGATACTTATGGTGTGCTGTCCTGTTTCTCTCCTAATTGTTGTACAAACCAAATTGTAAACAGAACTCAAACATCTACTGAGTCACTTTGTTTTTCAGCCAAGATGAATTTGACAAGTATGTTATTGTTGGTCTTGTACAATATTGAGAAATGCTTGGCATCTGTTTGTAGCTACATCCTATCAGTAATCGTAAAGCCAGGCTAGTAACAACGTGAATAAAAAATGTTTCTTTTACTAAGGAGTGATTGATTTTTCTCATATATTTTTTCCAGCAGACGTATTCTATTTGTGTTCCAGCAGTTATTTGCATAACACTGCTGCTGTAAACCAGTGAATATACTTCATTGTCACAATAATCCTTTTGCAATCAGTATCAAAACACATCTGATGTTAGGTGATACACCAACCATGTAAGAGCTATTGCTTGTGATTTTTATGAAGGTCACTGTTCTGCTGGTTAACATAGGTTTTAAGACTTTGATTATAGATGATGACATCTTAGGATGCATCATTTTAAGCTGGAGTAAAAGACATTGGAGGAAACTTGAAATATGCATATGCTGTTTTCTTGCTTTTTTTTTTAAATGACTTTTGAAAATTTCTGGAAATATCTTGACGTGAATGTTTATTGGTAAAAATGCATGCAATTAAAGAGGAGGTTTTTTTATGAACAGGTGACTTTCAAAGAGGGAGAATCTCGGTGCAAAGAGAAACATGTGGTTCTGCTTAGCCCTGTGGGAAAACTCAAGATATCTGGATGTGAAACAGGCGTGCATGAAATAAAACTTCCAAAAATGAGTGTGCTGCCAAAGGGGTAAGTTCTTGTCCTGTTGCTCCTATGTCAATGTATGTGGTAGAGGAAAGAGATTGCCCGGAGGATCTAAGACACAACTATGTGTACTTGTTTCTACTAGCCGTACTGGGAGCACAATACTTATTCTTGTGAGAGGTAGAAGCAGCTTCTTATGTGCCTTTAAGGAGTGGAAGCTCAAAAATGCATTTTTCTTGCCGCATCTATAATATCAGCAAAGAAATATTCTAAAATAAATGCATTTTTAATGTAAATTTTGAAAGTACTTCATGATTTTGGAAGTGTGTCTAAATCTATTACTGAGGAGTAAAGCCTCCTTGAGTTTTTTGCAGACCTGTGTCTAGGTATATATGTTCCAAGGATTGAATAGTTTTTTAATTACTACATGCTGCTTGTGAGAGCCTTTGTTTTTTCTGCATATCTGTAATTTCTTCTGGAGTTCAGAACTGATGATACACATGGCAGTGGAGGTGATGTCTCCAAATACAAGACTGATTGATAAGGTATTGGTACATTTAACTGTTAAATAAGTGCCATTCAATCTGCTGGTGTACATCTGTCGTATTCAGATCTTTAGTCTGTGCTTTTTCTTATTTGTAAGGCAAAGTTCAATGATACTTTTAGAAGGAACGCTGAAATCTTTAAAAATTACCAGATGCTGTATTCCTCTACCAAAATGAAAGTAGCAGATACTGCTTATTTAATTTGGTCTCTTCAAATGTTGTTGATAATAAAAGTTGCTACAGTCCGTTACAGCAGAGCTTTTTCTGAAAAGGTTTAAACAGGTTTGCCTTCCTCCTCTCCAAGTTGTCCTCTTCTCCCCTGATTCTTACTTTTGAAATTCTCCATTGATATGTGGGGTTTCTCATTTTCTTTTTTTCCTATTTTGTTATCGTTGTAATTTAAATGTGCATCAAATTAATTTGGAATATGAAGCATAATGTGTATTCTGATTGAAATATGGTTTTGCCTCTTAATACGGAAACCCTCAGACCTTTAGATGTGGCAGTATTGTCAGCTCCAGTGATACGGAAATAGGCACTTCAGTTTCTTCATATGCTGATTACATATTATATTTCCACTGCTGAGGAATGGAAATAAAGTGGTATTTAGGGTAACGCCGAAGTTTGGCTTTGCTGCAGAACAGCATCTGGCTGAAGAATGACTAAGCAGACAAGGACTCTTCACCCTTGAGAGGATACCACTAAGTGAGTGGAATAATATTAGGAAGAGAATGTGTGGGCTCTCAGAGGTGACGAATACAAGAAATTGTTCTTCGGTATAACACTAGACAAAGTGAATTACATGAAAATAGAAACTGAAATCAAAAAACAGTTGTGAAATTGTGGATACTAAAAAATACAGGCTCAAGGCGAAATGGCAGATTATTTGAAGAAAATAATTACAGACTCTTAATTAGTAGAAGCCAAGAAGGTGGATGGAGAGGTACTGTTATATTGAATGTGATTGTGTTGTTTTCCTGGAGAGGTAAGAGCAAAGGTCTGGTTTTGACTTCTGTACGTAGCGTTGAGGTTTCAAATATTTCACTTGATGGGTTGCCTTCTGTCTTTGAACAAAGCTTCTAGGGACAGAAATCGATCTTGCAGGCACACAGCCCTTTTTCCAGGAAATTACACGTGTCCCCAAAAGCTCCAGGTACTTTGCTACTCATCTCTGCCGGCGGAGATGAAAGATGCTGTTACTGACAAGCGGTGAGTCATTCCCCTCCTCAAGGGAGCCTCACTGCTAGGCCTGTTTGTAAGGACGGATGCGGCTGTCTTTGTTCATGGGAGCTGCCATTTGCTCATGTGTAACATGGCCAGGTTGGATGGTTGAAGAAGGATCTTCTGATCTTGTTCTTCTGGCACACATCAGGCAATCTGGATCCTTTTCCTCATTCTTCAGATTTTATCTGATGTTTATCTTTAAATTTTCTAAGTGGTGGACTGACTTGATTTCCCAGCTTCCCAGAAGTGTTGAGGCTTTAGCGGCATCTTATAACTCTTAACTTATTAGATTGCATGATTTATATGCAAAAAATGTTATGTTATAGATGGAATATTGCTCAAGAGTGGTTCAGAAGTTAATGGTAAGCAGAATATTATTACAATTACTTTAAGAATTTAAATCTGAAAAAGAGGTGGAACATGAGACTTCCTCTTGTCTTTACTGATGATAAATTTCTAAAAATTTTAAAGCCATCTGTAAATGTTTGTGCTGGAGTATAACATTTAATCTCTTCTACTCAT
Source organism: Dromococcyx pavoninus (assembly GCA_033558185.1). NCBI lineage: Eukaryota > Metazoa > Chordata > Aves > Cuculiformes > Neomorphidae > Dromococcyx > Dromococcyx pavoninus. The sequence goes on along the minus strand of JAUMJL010000346.1, from coordinate 1,416,247 downwards.
CGCTAGTGAATAGTTGTTAAATCTGGCCTCATTATTTTCGACAGAACAAAATAAAAACAAAACAGTGCCCAGTGTTTCTCCTAACTGGCTAATAAACATTGTGGTAAGAACATTGGGTAGAAAAAAAACATAAGAAACATAAAAATTGATTTTAATGGACCCCTGTCAGAGAGAACCATAATGAGCACAAGTCTGGTAATAAATATTAGTATTCTGGTCCCTGGGACTTTTCATGTAGAATTGCATGTAACAATCAATATAGATTTTAGAGGTTTTTAACAACAAAAATAAGTAAACCTTTGAAATGTATAAATACTTAAGACTTGCAGTCCATCAGACAAACCTGCTAGAAATCTCTGATAAAAGTGCCTAGTTAATGGCATAATCGGTTTGTGGAGATCCTGCTCTATTTTACAGCTTGTAAAATGCTGTGCAATTAATCACCTGAGATTACAGCCTATTCTGTGATGGCTCTCCTTAAAACTTAAGAACACAGTCTATAATGTAGCCTAAAAGGAGAAGCAACAAAGTAAAATATGGTTTTCAGTATGCTTGAAGGAAATTGATCTATTAATGAGATGAAACTAATAGTAATAACTGAAGGTTATTCTACTCCTTGTGAAGCTGCCAGAGTTTAAAAGTCAACACACATCACAGCATAATGGTTTCTGTTTGGGGAGCAGGAATTCTTATTTAAGCTTATAAAGTTTCAAAAATATACGTGAAGACTTTCAGCTAAATATGGTTGTGAAAGTCTTAATTTACTGAATGCTAACTAAAATTGTTTCCAAACATTTTGCAGTCCTAAGCGCAGTGCTAGCACTTGGCTTACTTAAAACAGCAACTTCTGAACACTTGCGTCTCTTTTAGTATTCAAATTGTGGATTGACTTGTTCATTTATCATTCAGGTTGGCATTGTCAGTTAATAAACTGCTGAAGATATAGCTAGAATAGATGATCTCAGTATCAGAACAGCTCTGGAATATTCAGATTCTTCACAGTTTGATACCTGTATGCTGTATGACGGAAGCTATGGCATTTAACATGCATGTAGCGTCATAAGTAGGTGCACAGGCTTTGAAGTTTCAGAATTAGTTTTCTTTGTTATTCTGCTGTCCCCTGCAGTGTTTCCACCCAGGGATGGCTGTTTTAAGAAGCCTTGTCTTACTCCTGAACTGGAGGGGTAAGTTACCTGCTTGGCGAGCAGGGAGTTGCACTTGTGACTTCTGTTAACAGTAACAGAAACCATGCTTTTTTTTTTTTTCTTGTGCTAAATATTTATCAGCAGAAGATACTTCGAAAGTATGGGATGTTGACTTGGTAGTTGGCGTGGCAGCAGGAAACACTTTTCCCCTGTGTTACAAAAATCCAAACTTTCAAGAATTTCCATGTTCCCTCAGGAGAATTGCCCCAGGATTTCCAGTTCCCTTTATGGTCAGCATGTAGCAAGGTTTATCTAGCCTACACATGTGTTGAGGCAGGGAAATACAGTAGCAACTGGAAGATTTTAATAAAAGAAGGGCCTTGAGGTAAACTGTAACAACTTCCAGTGTATGGTTGTAAAATCCTGTCCTACTGAGCACGGAGGTGTGAACAGTGTGATGTACTACCACATCCTAATGAATGTGCATGTGAAATGAAAGTTAAATTTGCCATTTGATTAGTGAGCGTGGATCCCAGGTTATGCTAATATAGACACCCACCATGGGACGTAAGGATACCACCATTAGAAATTGTTGATTTTTTCTACTTTAAAGCTTGGCTGAACTGGCTGCAATCTGTCACTGCCATCCTTGCAGATGTCCAGTGCTGAGGCAGGATGTGGATGATTTGGAAACAGTCACCCCCTTGGTGCTGTGCTTCGGCTCCTCCAGGTCAGGAACTGACAAGGTGCATGGCTGGCTTGAGCTTGAAAGAGGAGCCTGAGTGCCTGTCTCCTGCAGGAGGCAAACATGTGAAGGTGGCCTGCTCCTTATTCATGGACTTTGGTGTTGGTATGGATGTGACCTTGACTCTGAGAGACTGCATAAAATTTTTTGGCATTTCATGCATGTTTCTGAGATGTGAGATTGGACAGGTTGACTTGCTTTACCATTGCTTGAATGGTCAAAGTACACATTTTCCTGATGGTGTAGAAATACCCCAGACTTCCCTTTATGTTATTTTCAGAAGAGAAATTTTTTTGGAAGCAATGTGATCTTATCTGCCCTCTGTATTTCTTGCAGGTTATTTGCAATTTTCTTTATAGTGTTTCATTTCCCTGCATCTTACTGAGAGAGATCAGGGGAGGAGGAACAAGAAGCCAGTTTGGCCATTCTTGTATTATTAATCTGCCTATATCTTTTAAGGGTGAATCTGCAGTTCAAGCAGTTCGCCAGGTTTTCAGTCAATCTCCTTCTGCCAGTTTAACATTATCAGAAACTCTCCAGAATCTCAGTAACTAACAGGTTTCCAGCTATTACAGATTCAAAGAAAATATCAAGTGAAAAAGCAGTGGATGCAGTGGTGTACAGGAGTCTGATAAGACCCTGGAACAATAACTTGGAGAGATGTGAACCATTCTGTTCATCTCTGAGGTATTTAATCATAGCCAGTGATGATGGTTTAAATGTCAACTTTGCTAACTGTTTCATTCCTCATACTTTAAAATTTACTGGGAGTGATATCTCACTTTGATGCTACAAGTGGGAGGCATTTGGGAGAGTGCCACTCCTCCTATTTTTCCAGTAAGCATCAGCCAAGGGTAAGAAACTTAGTAGAGCTCAGGGGTATACTAAAAACATCTGAAGGAGGTAGGTATGCAACTACTCTGCTTTGCTGCTTTGAATAGATTTTTGACTTACCATGAACATCTGATGTGACTTGTGTGAATAGAGGGTTACTGGCAATACAGCTTGGAAGAGGTGCCATTCTCCCCCATTCAATTCATTCTTAAAATTATTGTGTAACAGCAGATGTTTTCTAGATAAAGTGGTATAGGACAAAACCTGAGTGAGACAAAGTATGCATTTGCAGTAAAGAAGTTAGTGGTTTTAGGGTGATGTCTAAACGTAGAGCCAGGGAGGGCAAGGGAAGGTGGCCTAGAAACCTGTTTGAAACTTAAGGTACTAATAGCATAGGCTCTATAGAGTCAGGTCATTTCTTGAGGAAAGATGTGGTATATCTGGTAGAACCTAACTACTGGGTTCTGTTCTTCTGCAGAGCCTGACATTTCCGACATTGAAGGTGGCCAGTTGTATTTACAACCATTATTCTTGGATAAGGAAAGCTGTGTTGCTGGTTACTTCAAAAACAGAGACCACTGACCATGTGCAGTCATCCTAAGGTCCACATGCAGTTTTTAGACCTTATGAGTAATAACACTAAAAAAACCTTCAACATCTCTCCGCTTTTTGGAAAATTATATTTATTTTTCGTTGGTTTACTTAGCCAGAGCTGTCACAGTGTTTGTCCTCTGTAAGGTCGCAATCCGGCGCCCACAGGGAAAGATATTAAAACACCGACTGACTGTGGACAAGACCAGATGCATCGCTTTCCCTCCAGCTGAAACAAAGCACTTGCTCTTGTAAATATCATAATAATCCAAGCTGACGGCACTTATCAATGATCAAAGTATGTTTTGCATGGCACTTTCCTCTTTTTATAGTTTAATGTATTTAATTACTATTTACAGTGACTGGAAAATGGTTCATTAAATGGATCTTTTGTAAGCATCAATACAAACAGATTAGGTTGGAGATAGCCTGCTTTTAATACGAGTCAGAGTGTGTTAAGTCCTTCGGTAGCAGCTAGGTGAAGGGCCCCAACTGCTCCACGTGTTCTTTGCTTCTATAGTACCTTTTTCTCAAAGCTTCAAAGTACGGCTTTGCCCATCTCAGAGTGCCTGGTCCTTCTCAGGCAGTGCATGCCCAATGCGTCAGGCAAAATCCATGCAGCGTTTTTGATGTTTAGTTCCTGTGATATGGTGGGAACACTGCGTGTGAGGCAGTGCAGCAGTACACATTGGTCTGTGTTGGTCTGGTCTCTGGGCTATTTCTCTTGTGTTTTAACCCTTCACAAACCTGACAGTCTTGGTTTATGTATTAATGAGTAACATGCAGGCATGTTTTGGGTGCATGTGTAGAACAGTGACCAAAAGAAGGTGGTCAGTTTTGCATTTCTTTCTCTAAACGTTTTATTTCTAAATGTGTGTTAACTTGTGGCACTGCACTTTCACAACTCTCGCTGAGTTTTCTGCCACTTGTCTTAAAAACAAAACATAGAGATGCCTTAAAAGGATGATACCTGTTACTTCATTTTACTTCAAAACCCCAGGAAGGTGGTATATTTTAAAAGAAAAAAGAAAAAGAAAAAAAGAAATACTGCCTTCTGTGGTAGTAGTATCTACCAATATCCAGGCATCAATCTTTATTTCAGCAGATTCAATGGATGTGGCAGGAAGAGTTATTATATAGCATAGTCCTCCTTTTATTAAAAATAAACTGGGCTAGGCTTTTTCATAGTTTCTTGTGAGATGCTGCAGGTTGTTACTGCTGCATCAGGATAAGAAGACTTTTTATTGGAAATAGTGTTTCAAAAACTTAAAGTAAACCCTAAAAATGTAGAAAGTATAGATTTTGTCAAAGTCATACACATAGTACAGCTCAAATATGTAGTTTAATATGTTTTTAGAAATGGGTTTCAGGGTAAGTTTTACTGTCGGGGTGGATGGTGAACTTTATTTTGCATGATTGGCAAACCTGCATTCCTCTCTCACTTAAACTGAAGTGAATCTCAAGAAACTCCACTGTAATCAATACTGTACTTTAAATGTGTTATTTTTCCTGGCAGCACTGCTGCATTTCTATTCATCTGTCAAAGGCAGTATTACAAGTTTCAAATGGGAGTGGTTTTTGCCAGTCTTCAGTTGTGTTTTGGTCCAGAAATCTGGCCAGAGAAGCCTTTTAGGGCTCTATGTAAAAAAAATTAAATAAATCCATTTGTTGGGCAGTTATTTGTGGTGCTAATCTGATGTTTTAAAACCTTTAGTGTTAACGTAGATAATTGCATGTCAAAATGCTAAAAGCCCTTTTTTCACTGTGCAGAAGAACAAAAATCAAACCAAAAATTTGCTGGTTGACTGCTGTGTGTAAACCTCAATGGTTGGCCAAGACTTCTAAAGCAAGAAATGTTATAACAACCCAGTGATCACATTTTACAGTGATGATATTTTAAAATGGCAAAAATAACAACAAACTGTATTAGATAATATAACTTGTGCAGACACCCGCTTGAAAATACCACAAATATGATGGGTTTATTTCTAGTGCAGAAGATATAGAGCTGTAACAGTGCTGAAAAATAATTTTGCCAAAGAGGAGTGTGAGAATATGTCTATGCAGCATCATCTCTGGAAGAAATTTCTCAGGAAATATATCTTTTCCTGACACTCTGCCCTATCCTATGCCACAGGTACTATGCCTGGTGTATCTCTACCTCTTCTGTAATTCAGGCTGTGAGTGGAACCTTTCCACTTCTTGTGCCACAGGTAGATTAATGCAGTGGAGCATTTTTCCATTGCAAATCCTTGCTATAAAGATAGCAAAATGGGCTGCATAATGACATGGATTATGTTTCTATTATGTATCAGAATTAGTGGGTATTCTTAAATATTGCAGCTCTTCATCTTGCTTTTCTTCACAGGCTTGTCTAGTCCTCTGGAAAAAAAATTATTTTCGTACTTTATAATTTAAAGCAACAGGGGTTTTTTGAGATTAGGCAATGGGGTATAAGTATGGACACCCACCTGGATAGTATGAACCCTTCTTGCAGCTTTCCTTGTGCAAGAAAATTGAATTACAAAATGTTTTGCTGAGAAGTGCCTGTAATGTCTACCTGAAGAGCCTTGCCTGTACAAATGCTGTGATCAGAGCACTTTACAGCATTTGAGAAGTGCCAGGATTGTTTGGGTTTGTCTGGTGTTGGGTGGCTTTGCCCAGCTCCAGCTGGAGGTGTGTTCTGATGTGGTTGCAACAGCTGGGCTTTGGTTGCTCTGGTTCATGCATTTGCAGTAAAACTCATGAAGATCACATACTTCCAATGCTTGTGCTAATTACAACTGTTCTTAAAATGCCCACCTCAATTCCTTCTGTAACACAAATTTAAAACTTAGTAGGTTAAAGCGCAGTCAGTGATCCTGGAGTGCAGAGCTGTGAGGCAGTAGGTCCTTAACACACAGCCACTTCTGCAATGGCTCACCTTTGCAGTTATATTGATTTCCAGTTGAATGGCAAATGATCTTCAGAACACTGTGCCAGAAAAGAAAGAGTTAAGTTCTGAAACCTAATCCTGTAACTGTAAATGCCATTTTTCTTTCTTTACAAATGTAACCTTTTAACATTTATTTTTAGCTTTTACATTAATATATGTAAAAATATTAAAAGCTCTTGTATATTGCATTAAAAACTTATGTCAGCTGCCCTGCTTTTTCCTATTTATTAAAACTTTTCAAGCAGTGAAAACATTTTACTTGTTAATGAGGGGAAGAAGGAAAATTAATGACATAGAGCTTGGATCTTCCAAGATGTCTCCTTTTAACCATGCAAAACCAGCTCTTTTTCCCACACTATGTAGTTTAATTTCTGTGTTAGGGTTCAGTAAGCAAATGCAAATAGATTTAATGATTTGCATCAGTAGATCACTTCTCAGTTTAATATCCTCTGATATTTTGGTCAAGGACTTTTTCTTTGGAAGGCTAGTGCTGTTTTGTAGAGTAAAAATATTAATATTGTTACATTCAAGTAAAGCAAGGGAAATGTATAAGCAGCATCTCATATTACCTTCTCACTAAGATCATGCAGTGGAAAAAGTTATCCGGAAAAAGACACCTAAGAAATAATTGTGAATTGCTGATCATATTAAACATTTAATACTGGTTTCCATATCGCATCTCATTCTTATTTTGCATCAAAATTTTTAAACTCTGATAAGTGGTGCTCCTAGTAGTGCAGAAGTACCTCGCCCTGGGATGGGGCAGCTGCTGCTTCATGGTGTTGCCAAATTGAGCTGGTGCTGCAACATCTGAGAAGGCTGGAGTTTGCCACAGTGTACTGATGTATGTCTTGGACCTTGGGCTTCTTCTGAAAGCCTCAAGCCTCTGGATTTTCCTTTTGCTGTCAGTATCTCTAGGTACAGAGCTGTTCATAGAAACAGGGCAACTTAAACTGTCTGTATTTTCTTATGGTTAAATCCAAATCTAGTTTATGTAGACTGAAATTCAAGTCCCACTGAAATCTAGGAACTATTGCGTCAATAGTTTTCCACACATTTTTCTTATAAACTTTTCAGAAAGTTTTAAAGTCTTAATTGTGTGATAAGCAGTTAGGAAAACATGTATTAATAGGAATTAATAGGAAGTAACTGAGCTCCTCCATGCAACTGTCATTACATGCTAGAGGCCAGTAAGGGTGACACAGTGGGAGTTTACTATGGACCATGATACAGAAGAAGGAATAAGATGTGAAGCCGCCTTTAAACAATTGGAGTCAGTCTCCAGATCAAAGGCTGTCATTCTCATGGAGGACTTCAGCCTCCCTAGTACCTCCTCACCAGGCAACATGATGGGATTCAAGCTCTCAGGATGCTTTCTGGAGGTTATCAAGGGCACTGTTGATGCATGATCCTGGGTGGGCCAGCCACACATGGTGCACAGCGGGTTCTCTCACTCACTAATGAGAAATAGCAGTTTGTGGTGCTTGTGAGGTTGGTGGCAGCCTTGGCTGGACTGTAAGATGCTGCTGCTGGATCCCTTTAGGAGGAAGGAAGGAGAGAAGTAGTTTTCTGGGAAACTGGTAGGTGGTCCCCCCAGGGAGGCAGTTGGGTTGTGCAGGTATTCAGGAAAGATGTCAGACCCTTCAGGGCAGCATCCTTGTCCACAAAAATGGCCCATCCCTGTACCTTGGGACACAAGCTTGTCAGAAGACTACTTAGTGAGTCAGGGAGTACATGGAGAACCTCCACTGATGAAGGGCAGTGCATGAGAGCAGGAAGGGTCAAGATACAAAGGAAGATCTTTTGAAACACTGCTTAGGCTTGTAGGGATCATATCAAGAAAAAGAAACTTCAACTGGAGTTAGGAACTGAAAAGGACAGGAAAGGCAACAGAACAAAAGCAGTTTCTGATGCTGTGTTTGTGGTCAAAGGTTGAACAAGGAAAAGGCAGCTCCTGGTGAATGGGACAGCTGGTCTGTGCATTGATCTGGCCTGACTGTGAGAACTGTTAGTACATCACCACAAGGTACCAAGTGACAACAGACCCAGGTGCAGAAGAGGCTCTTACTGCTTCTGTCAGCCCAGCCTCAGGCTGGACTGGAGCCCTGTTGAGCTTCCTTCTCGCCAGGATTGTCCTGGCAGCCTGTGTTTGCATTAAGATGCCTTGATAAAGGCCGTAAATAAGAGTGTTTAAACAAATAATTTAATTGGAGCTTTGTTTTCAAAGATATGTTCTCCCCAAATCCTGGCAGCAGTAGCATAAAACAGGCCAGATTTGCAGTTCCTTTCTTAAAATCTGAAAAGAAACCCTCATTTTATTCCGTGTGTTTTAGTTTCTATTAAATTAAAATTGAATACAAAGCAATGTAAATGATACGATCAGTGTCCAGGGTAGTGGAACTCCACTATCTGTCATGATCAAGTACTCACTTCAAAGTTGCTAAAGTCAATACAAGACTCAAAATGAACAATATGGGAGCATGTCATCAGAGAGCGATGTTGTGTAAATGTGTTTGTACAAGCAGATTTTTCTAATGATTTACGTCAAGGGGTATTTCTTGACTGTTGATACATCACTGTGTCTCATGGGAGTTTGTAGAAGGACAGAAACTGGGAACTACCATTGTGCTCCCTTCTTCCACTTGGTTTGTGTGCGTAGCCTGCCTTGTGTCTTCTGTAATACCTTGGTTTAAACAAAATAATAATAAATTACTAGAAAGCAAGCAGAATAACTGTGTTGTTCGAGGCAGTTTTTATCTTTAGAAATCTTGGTGTATTTTTGACAAAATTCCCTTGACTAAGTTTAATGTTCTAGGGACAGAGACCACCTTACTGGGTTTGGATTATTTTTTATAATTCTTCATTATGGTGTCGCTTCATTTTGCCTGTTTTTATGAAATGATAGTTTGACAATATTTCTATTTTGAATGTGTTACAAATTCACAGCTTGTTTGGGATAAGGACATTAGGATAAAGGATATTAATTCTTGGTCTGTATTGGATGCTATCACAGTTACTTGAACTGTGCTGGGTTTACTGAAATCACAGAAAGTCAAAGGTAGCCTATGCTAATCTTGCAGACCTCCTTGAAAATCAGGTGAGAAGGAAATGTCAGTCTAGTAGCACTGAACAGAACTGCATCCTCCTCAGATTCTTCAAAGAAACATTATAAAATATTTGAGTTTTACAATCATTGGCAAAGGAGGTAGCTTCTTTTTGCCAGGAAAAAACACGAATGATTCCATCTATTCAGTGTTTGGGTATTTTCATTCTGACATTATCAGCAATTTCTTTACTACATGATCTTTAAATCTAATTTTCCCAAATTCTTTAAAACACTTATTCATTAAAGGATTAAGTAAAAATAATTCCAAAGATAAGTATCTTGTAGACAGACACCCAGCAGCCCATGTTTGCTACTTCTCAGAGATTCTGGTTCCATAGAAATAAGTTCCTGTCAGCTTTTGAAGAACTTTTAAAGTTGTTTAATGCCTGTAATCCTTCAAGTGATAAATACTCACAATTGCCTCTTTGCTCATTTGCTCATGAGTGCTTGTTGATGATAAAAGGGTTTTTTTGATTGCTTATTAAACTTCTGAGTAACTGTATTATACCATAGACAACAAACGTGAAATCCTAGTGATCAGCTAATCAAATTAGGTTTTGAACAGCTATCAGTTTCTTTAGTTAATTTTGACATTTGAGAGGCTTACTGTTGTAGTCCGCTAATATGTAAATTGTCATTCATATTAATAGATTTTTAATTTCCTAAAGAACTTCATAGTAATGCAGTTTTACGCACAATGTAAGCATTGTCTAATGTGAAACACGACTATTGCAGATGACCTTTCTTCTGCTTGTGCTAGTTCAGAGCAGGAAGTAGGGAGGTGAAGTTAAAATAACTTTGTAATTTAGATTATGAGTCAGTTGTTTTCTTGTCACTTCTTTTTCCTCTACTTCTTTATTGATGAATGTGCCCTTGGTTTCGTCATTCCATGTTTATTTTTTTGCATGTGTTCAGAGGATAATTAAAATAGTCTCTCTGCACGTCCTGCGTGTTTCATCAGTGTTATGCAGTCAGGATAGATGAGTTTGTTTCATGCGCACTGCCATGCAGGTGCATATGGCACCAACTCTGATTTAAAATGTAGACTCACATGAATATCTTATCCTGGAGATGCTGGGCAGATACTGCTTATGGTATCAGCTTGAGACCTGTGACGGGAAATGGAATGTAGCGATCCCTTAACAGAGTCTTAGCTGCAAAATGGTGACCTCTTTCTACTCCTGATGAGAAGCCTCTCCAGGGCTGGAAAGAAACCATGCAAAAAGGCCTGGGTCTGCCACATTCGTTGAGCTACGCTACTGGACACCTAGGTATGTTTCTTATCACGTATGCAGAACCAAGTTGGTAGACTGCTTACTTTACAAAAAATTTAGAATTCTACAGGTTACTTTTACTGTGGAGTCTGGGCAATTAGCGTATTTTTCAGTTTTTTTTTTTATTTCAGTCATGTGCACTGCAGAGGTCCAAGATAGGGTTTGTGATTTAGATGTGTTACAGCCTGTTCCACAGGGACTGAGTGCTACTCAGTGTGGTGTGGCACTGAAATGTTTCTCAGGTCTTTATTTAACAGATAATGGCAAGCTGTTTATTTTCATCTTGCCTCCACCAAACTATGGGACTGAAGTCACTACTATTGAAAGCCCTTAAAATCTGCCTTAAGATAGATGCTTTTATAGTCCTTTGTGCTTCAGTAGGAAATGTCTGAATATTACTATAAGGGAAATAAGGGTCTTATCAGAGATTGCTGTCAAGGAGAACAAGTCTTCTTGAAAGACTGGTTGTTGTGTTTCCAGCTGGATCAGTCCATGCTAAACATGAAAAGCATGCTGCTCACTATGAAAACCTATGGCCATCAGACAGTAGTTGCGTTTATTAATATACAAAACATCATGGAAATAGACCAAATTTTTGACTGTTGCATTAGACCTGGAACTCCTGTGGTATCTGCTGCTGCAGTATAATATATATAAATTACAACTGTGCTGACCAAAATGGAGCTTCCTCTTGTGATGGATAACTGCACTCAGCAGCCTGTGCATAGATGCCTGGATATAAGGAAGAAGGAGGATGGAGGATATTTCCTACTTTATTTTTTAAACTCCTCAGCTTCAATGATCTGACTTGGGAGGAGTTTTTGAAAGTTTAAACACTATGTGAAACTTGGTCATAAATATAAATCAGCTTATATTAAGGCAATTTGGAATGTAATACCTCAATAATTTAGAAGTAGTCATTCTTCACAGCTCATGAATGTTCTTCACCTCTGAAAATAGTTTGTTCTGATTTTAAATGCTGACATGAACACTTGAAGAATATAGAAAATGTCTTCTGTTTATACCTCTGAAATTCAAAAGTCCAGACTGACCTGATGTTTGTCTCCCTGACACAGAACACCTTATACTGTCTTGACTCTTTCCACCTCTACTTGAATTCTTTGAAATAATCTGATTTTTAAATTATTATTCTTATTTGTTCCACTGATGACAAGAACATCTAACCAAGGTGGATGTGGTCTTCTGTGGGGTTTTTTTTGCTTGTTTTTGAAGGTTTTTGCACTTGAACATTTTGGGAGGTATTTTTTGCTCTTGCTCTCTGGTTGTGTACATGTCTATTAAGCCAGATCCCTGTTTCACTCTGCTCTGATGTTGGTTGCAATTTCTGTTGGTCATGGTTGGCATCACCTATCAACTCGTGTAGGTCAGAAGTTTTCTGTGTGCTGGGGAATATTGCTTGTGACTCAGAGGTTGTCCAGATGCTCTTCATTTATGCAGATATCCTCTGGGTTTTAAGATTTATGTTTCAATGTGAAACAGAGGATATCCTCAGGGTTGTGACAGCATGTCTCACTTCCTGTCTGTTCTGGGAAATACGTTTTTAAATTCTTTTTCATAGAACTTACAGCAATAACAAAAGCAGACAACAAAAGAATACAGGAACAAAAATACGTTCATGATATATATGATTTCCAGTGCATGCAGGTAGTTTGAAAATGAACAAAGAATCTGAAGTAATGATAAGTTACAGCAAAAGAGTGCCAAAAGGCAAAAAAACAACCCCAGGTATAATAAAGCTGAAGGAAAAAGTAGCTCAATATATGTTCTTGATAATACTTTATACACGCTGAAAGCGCTGTTTTCACATCTCAAATGAGTCAAACTCTAAATTTCCCTATAATGTGGATCTAGAATCTTGGATTCTTTTCTAGGCTACACAGTTGCATGGACAATAAAATCTCTTGCTTTGAAAGCAGGGTTACCTGAACACTTACTTTTAGTGATTTTTAGTTCAGCTTGTTAGAACTAAAAATTATTTTTCATTTTTTTGATGGATTTTTTGTAACTTGTACTTGAGTGGCAGCGAAGGGCTACTTGAAGTTGGGTTTAGCATTTGGATCACTGAAGGTATTTCTGAATTATATTAGGTTGCTTATTGATATTTATTCTAAAAGCTTGCTGTGTCTTAATTCTTAGTTCTTTTAAAGATTTCAATAAAACTATCAGAATGTGCACAGATTTTCTAATTTATTAAATAGTAGCACTGCTGAAATAAAATAAATACTACCAATTTTGACACTTGCTATTACATTTTTGCTTTGCCTCACTTCACATTGTAACTTTGTCTTCACTCAATAATTTTCTTTCAGGTCTATCACTGTTATCAAAAATCCATAGTAATTGGGATAATTTACGACCAAGCTAACTCTGACTCACACAATCTAACTACAGACTCTGTCAAGGTAGCGCTTGCAGATTCCAAAGGTCTTCTTTCGTTTGGACTGCAGAAGACACGTTTGTGTATGTTAATTGGAAAATATCTTTATTGCATCCAGCACTTCTAAATTGGGAGCCCTGTTAAGTGCAGACTTTCCAGCTTTTTTTTTTTTTTCTGTGTCCACCCCAAAGAAATGAGTTGCAGCAGATCCCTCCAGTAGCTCTCACCTGTATTTCGCGGGATGACCTTGCTGCTTACACAAGGAGGAGTTGGGGACTGGAGCTTGGGCTGAACGAAACAGTGGTCTTCCAAAGGCTCTTGTAGAGTCCTTTTTTAAATTGAAAGATTATCCTTCACTGATTGGTGTTATGCATTTGTATTTTTTCATCTTTGCTGATTGAAAGTTGGTAGTGCAGTGAGCCAAGAGCTTAGCACCAGCGTTAGAGATGCACATTGAGTGCTTCATTTGTGGTGTTCATCCTGTACTTGTTAAGTTTGTTGGTGCAGAAGCTGGTTTGCGGTTGAGCTTCAGGGTTTTCCTGTTGCTCTTCAATTTTTGTGATGGCCACTGCTGCCTGGGGTTCATTTGCTTATTGGTGACTCTTCCAACTCGTACATGGTCTCCTTCGTTCCTGGGTCTGGGATAAATATGTAACTGCACTTCTTATTGCACTTTCATTGCAGATTGCTCCATAAAAATTCTGTGTCTTTGTAGTTAATGTCTCATCTTTCGTACTTGAGAGAATGCATTTGCTATTTTACCTGTGCCGTACTTATACATTCGTTGTGTTTTCCCTTCAGTGTACTAGTGAAAGTCTTGAGCAGTCATTCGAGTTTCTGTACCATAACCACTTCTTTCTCTTACACAGAGATATCAGAGGTACAGTGGGGGCAGTTCCAGGTTCTTGGGATTTGTGTGGGACTGGTGGTTGTATTTGAAGGAAAGATGCCTGGTTGTATCCAGCGATAAGTGTTCATAATGTGTTAACTTGTAATAACACGCATTAGATTGGCTCAGACCCTGATTCTTTGTCCTCAGAACAGAAAGAAGAAGATGTTTTATTTCTGTTTTATTACTCTGTGCAACTCAGATTTTCTACCACTCTGTCTTACTCTAAAATGCAAATAGAACAAAACATGATTCTTGGCTTGTGACTTATGTAGCAGGAATTAGCTGGAAGAATTCACAGTTCATGATCATTCTAGGCTAGCAGGAGAAAGAAATATTTGCAATTACTTGTGTGGTCATGCTAGTTCATCATATTTAGATGTTTTTTCCTACAAGATAGTATGCACCTTGTATGCATATTTTCAGTGTACAAATGTACATTAAATTATAAAAAAAAACTTACGAAAATGTTCTATATAAAAATGCTTCAATTTAAACATTTGATGGTCCTTTTTCATAGTCAATTTAAGAGTCATAACTTTGGGCTTTCTACCTCTATCTTGTGGCAAATTATGAGGAAGAATAAGCTTTGTGTTTTCAAAATTTATGGGAAGACACACTATCACAGTGTTTTTCATGTTTTTCAGAAATAATTCTTTTCTCTTGTAATTTCTGAATATTCAACCATGACAAAGTTGTAGAATTTTTTTTGTTCTTGTGCAGGGAAAACACCCATAATTCCCCCAATGCTATAACATTTCCGAAAATGCAAAAAGCGAGGCAATATTTTTGTCTTTTGGTATAGGAGTAAAATTGATTCCAGAAAAAGTCTTTTGATAAAGGGGGGAGGTTCTCAAGCTATATTTATTAGAATAATGCGTGGCTGGTGGAAGATCTGGAAAGCTGTTCAGGAAGTGGAGTACAGTCAGGTTATTAGGTTACATTATAGTAACTTTCTGCTGAGGAGCTGGTCACCCTCATAGGTCTCAGGTCTCCAGTTATGGAGCAGTTAAGTTACAGCTCAGTTGACCTTACGAAAAATACTGAGGGGACGTTGAAATCTATTCCAATGTACTCTAGGTTTGTTCTAGAAAACCTCGTTTAGGATGAAATCCTCATGGTCTCTTTGATTTGCAAGGTTTGAAACAGTGCAAACACTGTTCTGTTTGCAAGATACAATATGTAGCCATAATGCAGATGCCTTCTCTCATAATGAATGTGAATGGACTCCACATGAATGTGAATGAACTGGTAGAGAAAAATCAAGCTGCAGTTTGCTTGTATTATTGCACGTTTTACAACAGAATTGCTGCCAGTTGTGTGATGTCTTAAGTGTTTGACATCAGATACGATGCTACCACAGCATGTGTTTTGATCTTCACGTACCAATAAAAACTTTCACATCTTTATTGTCTTAAAATATCTTCAAGGATAGAAAGCTCTGTGTACTCTGATAGCTTCTGGGTTTAGCAATGTTGATGTACAAAACTGAGGAAAAAGAGTTGATGCTATAGTTTTAAAAATACTTAAAAATATAGCCAGTTATGTAAATCAATATCCTTACTGAAGACTTACCTCTTACTCTTTTCTCATGTTCTTGTGCTGTAACTAAACACATCCTAGCATATTTTATGTGAACTGGTTTTGCTCAGGCGTCTTCTCAATTCCTTCACACTCTTACCTCTTATTAATGCCTTTGGACTGCAGCATGTGAATGTGTGAGCAGAATTCGTGGCCCTGGCTGCTGTAGAAACACATGGGGTTTGGCTTTGCCAAGAAGCAGAGCGTGGTACAGAAATGGCATGTGAGCCCTGAGGAATGAAGCAGTGTTATCGCATCTCCTTGGGCAGAACAATCTTGCTCCAGCCAACATTGCTTTGGTACTTAATTCAGTACTTGTTATATTGTAGGTGAACTTTCCAGCTTGATTGGAGCGGTGTGTCCATCGCCGCATCTGGCTCTATCCTGGTCCTTGTAGGTGTGTTGATAGTAACAAGCTAGAGATGGCTGTGGTCAGCCTTTGTCGCTCACCTTTCGTCTTTGTCAGGGTGGAGGAGGAGACTGGGGGAGGTGAAATGAGGTGTTGATTTCCGGGGAGAGAAAAGCAGTGGGTTTTTGCAGTGAAGGAGAAGCTAACAGTAGTGGTCTGCTGCAGTGAGTTGGAAAACAGCCGGGGCTTGTGCAGCCATTCTGTGATGAGCCGGGAAAGCTGAATAATGGGTAATAGTAACCTCCTGAGAGACGTGGGGATCTGTAGAGACCTGTGGAGTCATCTGCAGAGGACTCATCCAGTGAGGCATGTCATCCAACAACTGGACTGCAGTGGTGGTAGATACTCATATGTGGTACCTGGTATTTTTCTCAATTAGCTTTAATTTTTTGGTGTTTGAAGGTAAACAAGCAGCAAATGACATCTTATACCATTGTGCCCTTACCCGAGAAGTCTGATAACAGCAAGTTCGCTGTTAAAGACCTCAAAGAAATAGGAGTCTCTTCTTCACCTCGGACAACTTTTTAGTGTAGTGGTTTCAAAAATAGGTTATGTGCATGTCATGAGTGACTTCCTCAAAATCCTTGTGATGGCACATTGCAGGACTGTTACTGTCAGCTGGAAAACCTGGGATTTAAGGGTATGGAGATGTAAATGGCCATACTGGGGAGCAAGTGGCTGTAGCTAGCAAGCTGTCTGGATGGGCTGTTAAAATAACTCCCCACACATGACCGTGGGTTATGGACGGCTTTATGCTGTACATTGTCTGTGTAGTCTTGGAAGTTTTAAACAGTGCAGCAGGGTGAAAAATCCTTTCATGTACGGTAGATATTAACTATTTCACGAGAATATCTGTACTTTGAAAGTCTTTCTCCGTATGTACAGCTTTGTACTTGAAAGAGGGTTGAATATTGACCTAATTTGTCTTTTAAAAGGACACAGAGTTTTACTAGAATACTTATGCTATTGAACTAGACAAATGCAGGTACTATTCCTTTGGTAGTCGGTGCAGAAGGTTGATGTGCTAGAAGATTTACTGTGCATCACCTTAGCCATCATTCCCATAAGTATTAATTTTAACTCCACTAATAAGAAACTGAACAAAAGTGGAATTATGAGTTCAGTAGTATTCTATGAAAGGTCAGTTGTTAAAAAGGCAGAGTCTGACATTCTGTGAAAAAGGTGCCTTCATTAATCATCCTGATAGGATAGCATAGGATATTCTTGACCAATACCCATGAACCGCACAGTGTAATGCTTCGGGAAGGGGTACTTAATTCTTTGTAGAAAAACAAGGATTAGGTGAATGAATGTGGAATGACCATTTTTTACTACTGCAACGCTGTTCTTTCTCCTTCTTGATTCAAAGTGCAGAAAAATTAATGGGGATGTTTATTATAAGACATACTGTCATTATTTTAAAAGTTTGTTGATTTTTATAGAAGCATATATCATTATGGGAATAATTAAAAACACAGTGTCTGAGACTATAAATGCGATAAAATACCAAACACCAATATTAATGTAATTTATGATATATTTATGACCTCTTAGAAGTATTCTCTTATTATATTGTTTTAATGCACAGCTTTGTTTCCCAGTAATTCATCTCTGTAAATCTTGAACAATTACTCCGGTATGAACCTAACATTTTTAATTTCAATGTATAATGTTTTCCTCTGTACAATTATTATATTGAATTGTTTGTGTTTTTCCTTGTCCACCATAGTGATGGCAATATTAAAGTTAATACAAATTATATAAATTATTAATTACAGGCCTAGTGGAACATTAATCAGTAGAACATCTTTATTGTGACCACTCCTGACAGATGTTCACCATGATGCCCATTAATGCACTGTATTGTAAGAGCTGATGTCCATTACAAAATCCCCTTTGTTACTGGTGTCAGATCTAATTCAGGGCAGCAAATCTCAGACTGAGCCAAATATGCTTTTGATATTTGGTGGAAAAATACTATTTTAGAAGTTAGGGAGTCTCACCTGTTTAATTCTTTCAAAATTATTAGTCTGTGTAGCATATACTGAAAAATGCAAAGTCTGCAATAGTCTTTTTCCCTTTAATGTCATAATTTTGCATAATGGCTGTTTGTGCTACATTGACTAGGTCCATGGATTGCTTAACATAAGTGATTACATTTTCCTATGATTATAAACTTTCTCCATTAGAAATAGTGTACAAAAACTTGTAAATGATTTGTTGTTTAAGCTTTCTACTTCATTAGCTACAATATACACTTTACAAGAGTCATTGTCTAAGAGTTAGTAATATTTGTAATGAGCTGTATAATATGAGCCCTTTTACTAAATTTAAAAACAGATGGTATCTGTTAACAACAGTTTATCATGCAAATTGAACCCTAGCAGAAATTTCTTTCAGTGGCTATGTTGCTGTAGGCCAAATCATCGTGTCTTGCGTTTTTTTGATGTAATAGCGAAAGGAAATAGTTGTTGTTTTAGACAGTTGTGACAGATGCAAACTAATCATGGTCAAAACTCCACAAGAGGTAAAAATTCAAACCTTTTTTCTCTATTGAAAGATACAGGTTTTCTTTCATGCCTTTAACACACACTTTGATATTTAGTTTCCAAATTTGTCATTTTTGCACCTCGTAGCAGATTTTATAGATACATACTTGTGAATTTTCTCATTTAAGTTATGAAGCAGCTGTGAATGAGAATTTCCCTTTTGTGAAGACTTGCACGTATTGATTTGAACAAGTGAAAAGATCAGAGGATGTAATATACACATTTTTCTTCTAACTTTGAAAACGAATGGAAAATTGGATTGTATTAAATCAGCAGTCTTGAAATTATACTATCAAAAGAATCCTCTTGTGCGGTATATTTGTCACTAATCTTGCATGGGGGAAGACTGTAAAATTGAAGTAGAGTCCTCTTTTGTAATACCATTTTTCCCATCAAACTCTACAAAATTAATATTTTTTTAATTTGCAGCATTGAGTGCTCTAATTTCTGTTCTTAGAAGAATGCACATTCAGTCTTGTATTTCAGTGTGCTGGAATTAATGCTAACACTAGGCAAAATCTGTCATGTGTCCTGAGCTTTCTGTGGGTTTTTTCTGCTATTGGTGACCAGTGCCTTTCTGGAAGATCTTCTGTGTTTCCTCCATATTCCCCACTGCCCATCACATGTAGACGTTTTTCCTGTTCAGCTCCTTGCCCGCTTTCCCATCGTGCTGGCTGAGCTTAGCCCTCTGGCAGTCAGCCCTATTTCCTTTGGCTGGTGGAGGCAAGTAGGAGGTGATACGTGGTATGAATCAGAGAAGACAGAACTTACCTTTTAGTTTTGTCAAAGAAAATGCTTCATAATGCCAACTAGAACCATTCCCTTATAAGAGGAGTGTGGTAAGCAAGCAGCAGCATTGTGCTGGGTCTGTAAGGAGCCTTTAATCTAGTACAGTAAAGAGGAATTTTTCTAGACCAAGCATGTAGTGTAGGCTGGAGATGATCACATGGAGGCTGCTGTGAAGATGAGGATCAGGTATTCACTGTTGTCTACGTATGGCTTCAGGGGTTTGGGGCTTTTTTGATGTAGAAAGCAATCTGTAATCAGTAATAGCAGTCTTTTGTTCTGGGATACATCCAGAAAGAACTTTCTTGTTCCCCTGAACAAGATATTCATGCCACCTTTTCCAGAACAATTGCTATAGTACCACTTCGCCAATATGAGCCTAACCTGCATTTAGTACAAATGACTTTGTATCCTTACCAAGGACTCTTATCTGTTAGTACAGAAGGTAGTACAGTCAAGTCCTGGTCTATCATTAAGCTTTCTAGGTGCATAATCAGTGATAACACCAATTTATACTTGAGCTAATCTGTATTATAGCAGAATGTCATGTGAATAACTATCCAATTTTCCTTTACTTGTCATTAAATAGCACAAAAATATTTCTACTACTAAGTTCCATACACACAATTCCCAGTGTAAAAGATATTTTGGTTAAAAATTGTTGGTACATATGTGATAAAATTAACACCTGTTGAAGCATAGCCTTTTTTAATAAGCTGTGTAGATTGCAGTGTCCTATTTTTAGGTGTACAACCTGATATGTGCTATTTTGAATCTCAGCCTATGAAAAAAAAAAGCCATAGTACTCATGATTCTTTTAAATTCCTTTATCTTAGTGTGTAGCTCTGAACTGTAACATTGCTCTCAAATGTTGTGAGCTTAATGACAAAACTTATTTCCTGCCATGCCTTGATAAAACTTTTTTGCTTCCCAGAGTGTTCTCCTGTCACAGGTTAAAAATCATCTTTCCCCTTAGCACTGTTTTTTATTCCAGAAACAGTGCTTAGCAGATCAGGCTGTTCACTTACTCGAGTTCAGGTAGTAGGTGGACAAAGCAGAGAGCAAATGAGTTGCTGAGGGTAGTTCTAGATGTGTAGGTAGCCAAGACAAGCCTGTAGGCTCATGGAGCTGAGCAGGAGAGCAGGAACTCCAACTAACTCCCCTGGACTGAGGTTTTACTGTACCATGCCTGATGTACTGTAAAGGAGTTTCTACTGGTGTTGGTCAATCCTACATATTATTAAGGTCCTAGAAGAAAGGAACCAGTTTCCTTAGGAGTTTCTGTGCAACTGGGTTGAGTGACTGAGGCAGGTCCCTTCAGGTGGAGTCAAGTATGACTTGATGGCTTAGGGACAGCTCTCAAAGAAAAGGTTAAGAGGATGTACAATATGCTGTAGAAAACACTTTCCTAGAGGAAAAACAGGAAGGCAGGCTGTGGAGGTGTGGGGTTTGAGCCATGAGAAGAGCAATGAAGCCCT
Source organism: Dromococcyx pavoninus (assembly GCA_033558185.1). Classification (NCBI taxonomy): domain Eukaryota; kingdom Metazoa; phylum Chordata; class Aves; order Cuculiformes; family Neomorphidae; genus Dromococcyx; species Dromococcyx pavoninus. The sequence continues at coordinate 1,395,527 of JAUMJL010000346.1, read as the reverse complement.
TCTACCTCTGGGCTCGGTTCAGTGCATTTGTGTATGAAAATGCCTTGATACCTTTCACTGTGCATGGTAGGAGAGCCCACATGTCTGCTCCACTGTAGAGCATTCCTGACTTGTGAGAAACACTTCACTGTTGAATCACTTGTCAAATGCCAGAGTTAATTAGACCCTTTTTACTCGGGATGCAAAAGAACTAACACCATTGAAACACCTGAATGTTAGGTCAGCTGTTACTTTGGGAATGATTTAAAACTACAACTTACCTTATTGGTAAGACTTTGGTTTAGATTAACCCAAGGCTAGTAACAGCTAGAGGTCATTACCAAATTACGGTTATTCAGTGGCTTCTGTAATAATTTACGGAAAAAAATAATTGTCTAGTTTGCAGCTGTTCCTGTTAACCAGGAACACCTCTGAAGGGGTGTCAGATTCCGCATAGGTTGTGGGAAGTCCTGAACTTGACGATTTAAGGTGGTTTCCCCAGGTCTCCTGATGGATGTTTCTCTTTGTATTTGCTCAGCCTCCTGAGATGTTCCTCTTTTTCTGTCTCATTCACTGGTGTGGTTGGTCCAACTATTGTGTTTTATAGTGGTTCTCAGCAATTTGTGATTGGCTTATGTCATCACATCCCCTTTCTCCCCTGCCACCACTGTGGAAGATGAGAGGGTGAGGTGGAAGCCGCTAGCTTATTCCAGTCATCCGTGAATCAGAAGGCTTTAGACTCTCAGAGGAGGAATAGAACTTCAAAACTAGTGGTAGTGGAACTGAATTTTTTATTTTGGATGGGACATGTCGCATGAACAACTATGGTAGTCCCTGCCTTTTGGCGCTGATGTTTTGGAAGACATTTTGCATTACTTTTTTTTCCCTTGGCCCGTTTGCTAAAACAAGTACAAAATCCCATGTTGCGATGGATGCTGTTCTACCTGTGCCCCCCAAAACGGAAGGAGCATCTCTGTTATGAAACAGGGAGAGGGCCAAGCTCCCTGATGTAAAGCCGAGAAACCAGGCAACCCTATTCAGTGAATAAAAATGGGAAATACATTGAAGTCTAGATACAGTATCTTTGTAGTAATAAAAGCAGTAGTACAGATTTACTGGTGAAGGAGTTTTAACTGTAATACTGTGGAATAGTAGGTTATTTTGTGTTCAAGAGCTACATTTATCACAAAAATGATGATATACAAATCACTTCCATATCACAAAATGTTCTTGGTCAAAATTGGCTTGAGGCAAGTGATATCTTCGAGTAAACAGTATATGAAGACCATATCTTAAAATGATAGATCACCTAATTTTGTTCTGACAGAGGTTTTTGCCGCAACAAACATCTGTCACTGAAATACCAATTCAGAGATATGGAAGCCAAATTGTGGAGGTTTTCTAGTATTTGTCACTCCTAACTTAAGAACACTACTGTTAGTTCTATAGATATTTGAAGATAGTAGGCAGCTTGCGGTTTAAACACCCTAAAGTATTTAGTTAAGTATTTTAAGAGATATATGGATCTTTAAATGCAGATTAGCAACTAGTGAAGTGCTACACATTGATTCAGTATAGTAAATGAAAAGCTGATGTGTTGCTGATGCTGCATAGAAATCCTGTGATCTTAAAACGTGGCTCTTGTGGCACACTAAAGTTGAAAAATATTTGATGAACTGAATGTACTGTTATTAACTGTATTTTTTAGTACAATCAGTGTAAAATGATATGTAGGTTTTGAATTGAGCCAGGACTGCCATTTTGATATTTTCAGTATGGGGCTGGCAGAAGCATAGCTTAAAAACAGATTACCTCATATTAGGGTATTTGGTGCTTCTTGCTTTTCGGCAGGATGCAGTTCTGTCAAAGCTGTTTCTTTAGGGAAATCGTGCATTATATGGAGCTCGATAGGACCTAGAGGAAAGAGAAGAATCTGTTACTGCAGAGGGTGTAAGTACTAAACACTTCTGATATGCCCTTTGAAATAAAATTTCTGACCTTGTTCTACAACTGAATATAAAATAATCATGAAAAATAGAGATTTTGTCTCTAGCATTTAGAGAGGTGATTAAATTTTGTTTGGTTGATAGATGCTAGGGGCATGAATACGGTATAAATATAAATATATATTAAAATATATATTTCAGTGTAAGTAGTTATTTGTATGTGTGTATAGCTAGCACCAAACAGACTAAACAGAAAGAATGCAGATGCAGTACTGAAATTAGTTTTTAAGTCTAACTTCTGTTGTCTTGTGATAGGAAAATAAAATTTGGCTGCAAACTACCAACATTTTGTGATATTTTACAGACAGGATGAAATGGCAAATACCACGTCCTCAGAGAAGAAAAGCAGTTACCAGTCATGGTAGAAATTTTTCCAAGATTATTATTATACATCATTTAAGCCTGATTACTTTTGACACCATGATGTTTATTTAACTCTCTGTTAACAATTGTGTCCCTACCAGTGCAGTTGCGTAGGTCTCATTTAAATACATTTCTGCCTTTACAGACTGCTTTGGAACAGGGAAAACTTCCGCAATGTAAAAGTTCACTCTTGATAACGGGGTTTTTTTTATTCCTTTTAAGTGCTGCTGAGATCAAGCCTGAATTATGATAGATCTTAAATACACATTTCAAATTATTTAAATTTCTCAAAGTAGAACTGTGTCTTACTTAAATTTGGCTAAACATAATGTGGAAAACAGAAGCCAAATTTGAGCTAGGTAAACTATAGATAATAAGCAAGAGAAACCCAGAAGCAGAGTTTTCTTACCTGTGTTATCACTTCACATAATTGCTTAGTTGTTTTTGCTGCATTATTTTGTATGCATACTTAAAGAATATATGCCCTTGGTTTTGGGGACATACTAGTCTGAAATCACATTGACAAAATAGTAGTAACCACTCACTGAATTCAAGCTGTTGTAAAAATTGCTACTAATTGCTAATAGGACATTTGGGGAGGTTAATGCTCAGATTGTTAGGTGTCAGAAGACTTAATGAAAAGAAAAAGGATTATTTTTCTCTAAGTTGAAGATCATCTAAAGCATATTTGAAGGTCAGATCACCTAGTACAGCAATTATGTTACCCTTCAAGAATTTTGGGTTTAGGTTTTTTTGTTGTTTGGTTGTTATTGTGGAAAATGTAACAAGAATTCCACAACCAATTATTTTTATTTTCCCCCCGTAACTTTCTGATTGACCTCTGAAAGTTAATCAACATTGCTGATGGCTTTAATTCAAGATAATCTCTCAGGACTTGTTTAGTTTGGACCAAAAACTGACAAACTATTTATCAGACATTCCTGTGCAGTATTGAGGAAAATAATTTGGTTTAATTTCATGAGGTGTAAATTTAAATGTATGAGATTCTGCCTTTTCTGTGCTATCAGGAAGGTTAATTTCCCAGTTCTGCAGCAGCCTGAGGCTCCACTGTGTCGGTGGTGCAGGAAGGCAGGAACAGGGTGGACCTGCCGTCTCTGCCCGCGCATGCGTCCGCAGGAGGGACCACGATGGAAATGCAACGTTTGTGTTTTTCTCGGTTTGCCAGGTGAAAAACATTGGCCGGTGTCAGAATAGCAGTTCTTGGTAAAGAATTGGCAGTCCTGGGAGCAGGGCTGGGAGCAGCCATGGGCTCCAGGGAAGGGAAGAATGGGTTAAAGAATTCATAAAAAATGAAGGATCCTAATATTAAAGTGGGGGAAAATGTGGGTGAATGACATATTTTTTACACACCTCAACTGTCAACATTTCTAATCAAATCATCTAGCCTTCTTGCTTCTTAAATGATACAAGCAATATTTCCTGTAATAAACACCCCTAAGTCTAATGAGAGGCCCTAAGGCAACTTCAAATGTATGAATTCATTATAATTGAACAACATAATCTGCAGGGCAAAGATGCCTGCTACCCAGTCTTTTAACTTTGCACGGCTTGGGTGTTCTATGAAAAATGTTATACATTTTGTTTACAATGTATTGCTGCTATTTGAAGTATTGTATGTTCCTGTACTACATAAGATGGGGACGCATAATGGAGGAAAAATCAAGGAGGCAATCTTTCATTTTGTTCTTGTATGAAAAATTCAAAAGACTGAAAACTCACCCAGAGAAATTTTGCAAGCATATTATTTTCCGATGTTTCGATCAATTTGTCTGTCAACCATGCTGAGAGGTGGAAGGGGCCAGCAAAAGCAATTTAGCTTGTGAGGTCCAAAATAGAAATGTTTTAGGAAACCTTGTCACATGTTATTTTTTTATATTAGAACCGCTGTGTTTTTTATTTGCTAGTCATATTATGAAGAGAAATTGGTATCAATCATCTAAATCACCTATGAATATCTGATATAACTATTACTTTTGTGCATATAAATAAGGAAAAAATATTTAAATGAAGCTTTTAAACCGTAGCAAAACCTTTGGGTAGACAACAGGCTCCCTACTCGGGTTTTCGCATTTAAAAAATATCTTGTGCGTTTTAATTGATAGTACCCAAGTGGCATCATACTGAATCATCTTGCATATGAACATATTGACCTCTCTCTGGATTTAATTAAGCTATGATTGCTTTATGATAAGTTTACCGTGGATTGATAGGTGCTCCAGCGGATGTTTAAACTCTACACGTTCTGCATGTGTACGTGGCCGTGTAAGGTAGCATATGTGCAGGAGGGAGATTAATTCTCTCATTTGTGAGCTTCCTATTTGTTTGTATGATAAATACAGCTCCTGTAACTAGTGAAACCCTTGTCGATGCAGCTGAAAATTACAAATTTAGTAGCAAACAGCAAGTTTTGTTCAATCTTCCATATACTGTTGCTTCTCTGACACTAAAATATGGCCGTTTCACAAAGCGATATCAAGAAATTTTGTTTAGTTGATGAAACTTTAATTTTGGTGAACCAGAATAATATATAAAATCTGTAAAAGAGGTCCTGACCAGAGGACAACTAGGGGAGATGGTTTCCACAGACCCACTGAACGTGTGTGGTCGGTCAGCTGGGAAAACAGGACATTAGGGAGCTTTACCCCAAAGCAAGTCAAAGTCTGGGTGCTTTGGATGTCCTTATTTCAGAAGTGACTCTTTCAGGCAAATGCGGGAAGACGAAGTTATATAGTCGGCTGTTGAGGGTGTTGGGTTGAGTTTGCCATGAGGGAAGGACAAGGTGGAGAAAATCAGGAGAACTATAAATCATGGGAGAACTGCATGGAGTGAAATGGAGGATCTCGTGGGTTTTTAAGAAGCAATGAAGACGTATTTGAGGGGTGATAGGTTGGTTGGAGCGGTGTGAAGGGATGCGGTCTTATCAGTAGTGTTTGAGATGTCTGAATGAGTGAAATATAAAATAAAATTATAGCAGTATGAATAGGAGGTCAAGTGAAACTTTTCCAGTGCTGGAAGCATGATGGACTCTTGTTCATCCAGACTCAGCAGTGTCAAAGATGACACAGATCATTAGGGGAAAGGGAAAAGATGATTTTTAGAGAAAAGATATAGAACAGCTTCTAATCTGAGGAAGCAATAGAAAATCAGGATGCAACATGATATGTATTAATTATAACTGTGAGATAGCATTATAAATGTAATAACCAAAATTGTGATGTAGAAGAACGTACAGAGTGGGCAAGCAGACAGGGAACAGAAACCTAAAAGACAGGAAAGAAAAATGAGCATATAAAAAAAAAAACAAAGGGAGATAATGAACAAGTGATCAGTAAGGCAGAAGCAGCTGCAAGCTGTGGCTGCAGGACGCAGGGAGGGATAGACCCTTGAGGGCCATATCACTAAAGACAGTGAAAAACTCAAAGTTTACTGCATTTCTGAAATAGTCTTTTCTTGCTGCTGTTTAAACAAAGGAACTTATTAGCACAGATGCCTTCTGGAGTTTTGTCAAGTATCTGGGGAAATGTTTTTCTTAGTTTTGTAGCACTTACTCTAAGGAACAAGCAATGACTCTGAACAAGTTGAGTCAGGAGCGTCCCTTACAGAGGACAAACTCATTGTTCCATTCTTAATGGAAGATATAGTGAAAAATACACTTTGTTCCTCTTCTTAATGGCAAGAACAGCACTGCCTCTTTCAGGAGGTCTGACAGGGCTGTTAAGTAAGACTGTGCCTGTACAGGTTAATGGCTTAGCATTTTCAGTTATTTTGTATCAGATCATCTCAGGGCTGCTGGTTTTTTATGGCCCTGAATTTCTCAAACTTCATAGCCTTCTGATACTTGCATCCTTCATCGTATTTTCCTTCCTCTGAGGGAGGTCCTTTGTAAATGGCTCTCATGACTGTGTGGTAAAGATTACTGAGAAACCACCACCCAGTTATTATTCTTACCTTGTGGTCAGAGGTGTGGACCATTGCAGGTGGAGAGGGACAACCCATCTCCTCCTTTGGACACTTCTTTAGCCTGGTCTTTCATTTTCCCAAGAGTAAAGATTTCTGTGCTTTCCTTTGAGAGACTGCAGTGACTTAACATATCTGTGTTGCTCCTCTGCTGTTCACTGCAGACATGTCTCTTGTAATTTCATGCTATCATTTCTAACTCCATTATATTTACTTACCTAAATAATAATCCTTGATAATTGGAGATGCATGTTGAAAGATATATACTGTTTAATTGCCACTTTTACCTACTGTCTGTTAACATTACAGGGTGCATATAGTGTCATGTTACACTGGTATGTTTATTTACTTTTCTTTTAGATCAGGTCTCATAGATTTGATAATCGTTGCTCTGTAAGTTCTCAAACTTCAAATTTTCCAGAAAATTCAAAAATAAATGGATCACTCCAGTCCAAAATCCCATGCAAGTGGTGGAAAAAGACATGCTGTATTAGCCAAATATAGTCTTTGAGTTTGGAAAGATTAAATTCAAGATGATTTGTTAGTAAGGTCTGTGTGCTTATTTGTAGTTTGCGTCATGGGTAGGTATTTATTGCTGTTCTGATAGATTTATATCCTTCAAAATAGATAGGTTGTCTTTTCCCTGTTCCCAACACACAGATGTGAGTGTTGCAGTGGGGAGCAGAAATTTTAGTGCTTTTAATATTCTTTGTATTGTGGTTTAGAACACTTTTGCTGTTACGTTGAACATTCCTCTAACAAATCAGTACATTTTCTCTAGACCTTCAGTTCTGTAGAACTTGTTTTTTCTTTCCTTTGATAATTGTTTTTGCATGTTTACAGTTCTAGTATTAGAAATCTCAATATCCTAGAATTTCAGACATGGCAAACAGTCACTAAAGTTTCTGATGACTTAAACATCATGTGAAATAGTTTCAAGGTTTTCCTACATGTATGTTAATGTTACTGATACATCTAGAGAAAGTTCTTCATGGTGAAACTGTTCTTTTGTAATCTTTGCTTGTGAAGGAAAATCAGTATAAGGCCATTGTGGAAAAACCTACACTTTAAAAAAAAAAAAAGCTACCTAAACAATTAAAAGACTTTACCACATTTTTAGGGTTTGCTTTGTAGAAGGTAAATACTTGTGTATCACTTATTTAGATAAATATTCGGTCAGTGAATATGTGTTTACATCTCGTATAGCTGCACTATAGCTACATAAATATTTTCAGAACTGCTTAGTTAAAAATATTTTCTTTCATTAACGTTGGCTTCTAAGAATGTGAGACAATGGGTATTTGGATGAAAATGTAAAACTTATTGAGAGGCTTGTAAGTTATAGTTATCTAAAACTGAAGGCAGGGTTTGATTATCACCTTTACTCTTGTTGGCTCAGGGTAAAATGCAGAAGGGTGCAAGTGTACAAAGCTGATTTCAAAAGTGGTACAGAAAATCATTTGAGGGGCTCTTAAATTTCTAAATCATTAGATTTGGGATGGTGCTTTTAAGAACAGTATGCTTTGTCCTTAGCACAATTTTTTGCTAAACTTTATGTGGATGAGAACAACAAGGCTCACACAACCTTCTCCACTGTTAGAAGTAAGATATTGTTCTGCAGGATTGTACAGTGAAGTGGTTCCTGAAAACAGTTTTTTAATGCAACTTCTGTGGCCATTTGTAATAGTACCAACTCTAAAATCCCTTTTTTTCCCTGGGAAATTGTCAACAATATAGCTCCGGTTGGTTCTTCTATAACTTGAATTTTGGTTTGATTTCTGCTGTCACATAAACTCTTCAACTTTTGTGAAGACCCTCATTTCCTTTCTCATGGAGTTTCATGAGTATTAAGTACTAAAACATTGAATCCTTCAAACTTTGTAGTTCGAAAATACGGATGTGCTTTTCTGTCTCCACCGTCTGGCAGGAAGGATGAATTTTTCTGCAAGAGGAGAGCTTGGTGGAGCTCAAATTTCTGGTTTCTGTGCATGATTTTTTTGTTTTTACAAAATATTGGTTTATTGAGATATGTGTTACCCTCAATTGACATATTGACATTTCCAGGAACTGTGGTTATTGTTTTGAGAAATACAATCCTACACTGACAGATTCCTATCATTATTTGGATCCGTTGCTGAGGGTTAGTGAGACAAGTCTCATAAATAATGAAAGTGAATCATATTGGGGAGAACAGCAGCAAGAAATGGTGGAGTGTACAGTGCTGACAACAGATAATTTTGGCTCAGCCATGACATCATGCAGTGTTAATGTCATGCATTATGGCAGGAACATTGACTTACAGTATTGAAACCCTGTTACGTGGTGGTAATTAACTTGTGTCACTAACTACCCATTGGAATAATTAGGAGGGCAATGGATAGCTAGGCTAACACTGTGTGCCTCCCTGTGTACCACCCAGCTTCACCTGGTGTTTTGCTGCAGCAGCAGACACAAATACATTGGCAATGCAAGAAATACCCTTGAACATGGAATATTTTTGACATGGCTTCTAGTAACCTAAATTTTTTTCTCCATAGTTTCGCAGGCTTTGTTATTTGACAGCTGTGGAAGAAGTTTCACACTGGACTGCATCTGATTTACAGTTTTACAGTGAGCAATTGGCAGCGAAGGTAAAAACGAAACAAGCCTAGTTCTGGAGGAGTTACATAAGGCAAAGGCTCGTCAGCCTAACCATGGCTTGACCTGGTTTTGGGACACATTTCTCAAGTTAGCAGAGAGCTCTAATTAACCTCCTGTTAAAATAAGTTAAATAATTTCGTTTACTCTGAGGTAACAAATTTCTTCCTGCTGTTATTTCTGGAAGCAGGTAAGTTTGATATCAAATGCCCTTTGCAAGCCAGAAATGTGTTTCCATTATTATTTAACCTTATTCCTACAATGATGATGCCCCTGTATGTGCTGAGAAAATGCCAGACTTGAAGAGAGGTTAACATACATTGCCATAATTATTTTAATGAGAGAGAATGGAGAAGACACTTCTCTGCCATCTGTCCACAGAAAGCAGTCATATTGCATGCTAGACTTTATTCACTTATAAATTGTTCCTCAGTACTGAATACTGAATTCTCTATTACTTCTTCTAGGTCAACAGCATTTATAATCTTCCCTGGTTCTCTGTGAAGTCTACAAATTATTACTCCAAAGACGCTCATTAATTTTGTGGTCTCGCATATCTAAAATTGAAACTCAGAGTGCATTATTTGCTGCTTCGTGCATTCACCTTCCTCAGCATTGTACACACAAAGGGGGACAAATGGGTTGCAGAAGCACGTGTGGCACTTTTTAACATGAAAATCCCTTAATTGATAAGTGCTTTAAAAATGTTGAGTATACTTTGATATTATTTAATTCATTTCTCACAGGGCTTTTGTATTTTAAAAAGAAAAAAACATGTAATGCAATTTGCCAACGGGTGGTTGGAAAACCTGAGGGAGAGGAGGATTGGCAGGTTTTGTGTTTTTCCATATAATTATTCTCTTGACTTTTTGACTATTACTTTAGTAGTAAGGAATTTGTTTCATATGAAATTACTAAAAGTCAGCAGTTTTATCCACCCACGTCAAAACCTTCTTGATGATGCTGTAATCTTACCAGTGTAGTGTTCCATCACACTTGATTTTTTTAAATGTGATTTATAAATAGCCAGAATTAAGACTATAGGGTAGCATTGTATGGCTCTGCTTTATGAAGGCCTTTATTTGCATTGTCCTTCTACATTTGCCAATCAGTAATCTACTCCAGTTAGTGCATAGAAATGGCACTGGCTTGGTCTTGATCTGTGCTTAAGTCTACTCTAAAGCAGAGGAAATGTATATGTTTTTCCATGCTTCAGAATCCCTTTGTTCATTTCAGTTATATGGTTACGGTTGTAGCTCAATTGGAAAGAATTTTTCATGAAAAGGCCAAAACATTCAAATAACATTAAGCAGTATGACCATCCCCACCTTTATCTGTTTCTTTAATAGTTAAGTTGCTTCAAGTCAGTATAACATCTTTCTTCATGTTCTTATGAATAACTGACAGGAAGGTGTTCTTTCTACTTGGTGCTCTTCGATTGTTTTTCCTCTTCAGCAAGATTGCGGCAAAAGCTGAATCCCAGTTCAGCACAGAGGGCTCATACTGCCCAGGGGAGGAGGAGGAAAAAGATATCTCTATTCTGGATGGTTTTTCTTTCCCAGAAGGTACAGGATCTGGGAAATTTGATTTTCGCCTGGATGGCGGCTGAGTGCCCTGCAGCCCCTGGCATCAGAGTGGTACCGTGCCTTGGCTCAGAATATACCCAGTCTTTGGCCCACACCATCCCTTCTTGGCCTGCACCATCCCTTACACCAGTGCATTGAGTGGGACAGCCATTGCATTGAAAAATACCACAATCTTAAATATTTTTGAAAACACTATTTCATGTAACTTTTTACCATGCTCTTGCTGATTGTGTTTGGAATGACACTGTGATGCTTGAAGTGACATTTGAAGACTTCGTGATATTGATGCTTCTCAAAATACCCAGCCAAAGAACAGTTGATATTTATCTGAAGCATCAAGTTACTGTGTACAGAATTTAAAAATAATATAAAACAACTCAGTAAAACTGAAGTTTTACTGGTTTGTTTTTTTTGGTAAGTCTACAAAAAAGATTTGAAAAGTAAAACTGGCTAATCGTGAGCTAGAATGCAATAGAAAAGAATTAAAACTTTGCAAAACATCTATGGAAAAAATTACTCAGTTTTCAAACTGCTTTTAAATTTACTTTATTTTATTATTATTTTTATTTATTTATAATATTTTATATTATTATTGCAGTTTAAAACAAACCTAAAATATAATTTTATTGTAATATAAATCCAAATTAGCATGAGCTGCTTTGAACAATTCTGCTGTGTTTTCAGATTGGTGCTGCAGTTTGAAAACCAGGGGATAGTGACACCAGTTATTTTTTTAGCTCTCTGATTTTGAAACGTGAACCTTTTTCTTACTTTCCCTGCTCAGCCAGTACAAATCATACTTTTCATAGACTCTGTGATATTAATCTCCATGGGGCGGACACCTCTATGCAGGTGCTATAGCTCTCTCCCTCCTCCAGTTAATTCAGGTTTTAATCTCACTTCCTTTGATTTATTTACTTATGTCATGTGTAATGTGTCTGGCTTCTTGCCCTCGCTGTGCTTTCCCTCTTGTATACATTGGATGTGTTCTTGCTGTTTCATTGTTGTCTTCACCTCTTGCTTTGTTCCCTGGGACATGCTTGTTTGATATTGTGTTCTCTGGTGATGAATTTCCTGCAGTTTGCTTACTCTTGTTTAACTTTCTATTGTATTATTACACAAATTGCTTTTGGTGTTTGCTTCAGTTGAAACATATGAATCAAAATAACAGTGCTTGTGATAAAGGAAAATATGGGCTCTGGCATGGTGATTCTTTATTTTCTTAAATTCTCCTGATCACATGCTGTTCTTACTGCCGCCTCCCTAGGTGCTGGTACACAGTCCTCCTCCCCTCCCACAATTTTGGGACCTTTTACACGCTGAGAATAGAAGATTTTGATGAAGGAAAGGGGAGAAGGAAACTTGAGACAACTTCATGGATTTGTCATTAAGTGGCAAAATGTGTAGCTTTTTTTGGCAGAGTTGAGATGTTAACACAGGTAATGATTTGTACAGTTACATTAGATGCAAAATAAACCCTGTGATATGGAGAACAAAACACCCATGAGGTTGTTGAGCATTTGGATGGAATCTGGATAGGCTGTAATATAATCCTGTTCCATGGGGTTGTCTTCTCCAGTTCACAAAGTGTTTGACAGTGATGACAGTCTGCAGGGACACCAAGTCAGACTAGGATACTCCCAAAAAGATTGGTGACCTCTTACATCAAAGATTAATATAAAGTAATTTCAGAACTGTACTGTTTGTCATGACGTTAACCTAGGTTGAAGAACTTGGTGTTTCTTATGCACAGAGCAACAAGCAAAAACGCAGCTGCCATAGGTGAATTCACTTAAATATTAGCTTTGAAAATGGAATACAATCATGTGAATTCTCCAGCAAAAAAAAAAGCTATGAAACATGAAGTACATATGGTTTTGTAGGCAAGTATCACTTCTCTTTGGCTTCTTTAGACCTGAAGAGGACCTGTAATCTTCCTCTAGACAAACATGGTTTGGAGTTCAAATCTATAAGGCTGAAAAACACTTGTGGAGTTTACCCAAGTGCATGCAGACAAAACATGAAATTTCCTTAGAAAAAGTGAAAAAGCCTCTTGGCTCTATAAAGATGGCTTATTATGAAAGCTCATGAAGTGCTTGCTGCTTTTTTGATTCACATTGTGACATGGAGCGAGGGTTGGCAATGCTGGGTTTAGCTCTATTGCCTGAGCTACAGGGTGGGTTGTAAGAAGTGTGGGTGTTCTGGCAGTAGTTTTGCATCTGGTCAGACAAGGAAAGAAAATCCAGTTGCTGTGGACAGCAGCAGGTTTTAGTAACTGCGCAGTTGCCAAGTGAAATTCTAGGTTTTTAACAGAAATACTGAAATGCTTCATTTCCAGATAGAACTTGCTGGTAGAAGAGACCTCTCAGTAACTGTTAGTTACCTCTTTCTGAATTATGCTTTGAATAATTTAGATGAGCTGAGAAGAAGAAAGAAAGAAAGATTTAAATGACAGCACATCGCTGTTTGCGGAACTCAACTGAAGTTTCCAAATATGTGTATCTTCCCAGCACGGTGCTGAGCTGGCCAGGTGGCTGTCAGGCAGCATCACTGATGGCAACAGTGCTGGTTATTGCAAATTTACCTCGAGCTAACTGTTGCTTTATTTTGTTATGTGTACTTCAGTTTGATTAAATTTTTCTTTAGGAGACTGACAGCAGTTAGAAAATAAACAAGTAGAAATACCTGTGTAAAGATTTAGAGAACTGCTGTGGGCTGGTAGGGGATGAATGGACAGGCTCTCTCTGAATTGCAGGTAATCATTACACAACTCAGCATTTTTGAAGCATGGATTAAAATAGTGATGGTCTGATGCTTTCCACTAACAAGGAATGCAGTTTTTTTGTCACCCCTCCTGCTAAGCTGCACCGATCCTAGGGAAATCCCTGGGAGCTGTGCTTGAGGGGAACTGCTCAGCTCCATGGCAGGTTGCAATAGCTGAGCATCAGCCTGCTTGAGTTTTTAAGACCTGGGAAATAAGTGGTACCATTAATTTTGTGGGTGGTGTTTAAATGCTGGCAGGTTAACTAGCTACCTAATGATTGCATATGTGTTTTAAATTGCAATCGAGGAAAATATTTTAGATCAGTTTCCTGTGATGTCAGTGGGCTACCCTCGTTCATTGATTTGGTGAATCCATGTTATTTTTAGTTTTTTAACTTATCTGAGCACCTCTGCTGCACTGGCCTTAGTTAAATTTCTCATCCTTTCAGAGGAAATAAAACCTCGGTTTATCATCTAGTCAAATGCCTACCTCATTATTCAAGTGACACATCTGAGGTCAAAGATAATATCACATTTTCAGCACGACAGGTTATCCAATATGAATACCAGTTTTCTTAAAGTAAAAGCAAAGTTTGTTTTTTTGTAGGGCAAAGAAGGGAGAAAACACAAACTTCACGTTAATTAGATTATTTAAAGCTAACATTGAAACTCTTGGTTGGAACAGAAGTGGAGTTAAAGTTCATTTTGGGTAGGGGTTAAGCAAGATGGAAATCTCACTGTGTCCATCTCTGTGCTGCTGCCAGCCTGTCTGTCTGTCTTTGGGGCCTTCATTACGTCATGGGAGATGGATCTAGAAAATAATAGTGCCATAGATTTCCTTTGTACTGTGTAGTTTAATATTTCAACTAATACAGGTAATTTCTCTGATCATTTTTTCAGTAATATTTGGTCCCATTTCCTGCTCCATGGTCCACTGGCATGAAGTTTGGTACTGAAGTAATGTTTTTGCCCAAATTCATTGAATGATTTTAGTGTCACCACCCAACTGTTAAAATTATTGAACATTTTCCTTCAACACCTTGTCAAATAAAATGTCTCATTACCATGCAAATAGAAATAGTTCCTGTTGCCAGGCAGGCAAATGTTACCATACAGATTACAACTTCTTGAACCACAGCATAATGCCAAACACGACATTCGGAACAAATATATCTTTTTATATCCAAGCAGCAGTGGTTTGATGGTCTGTGAGTGAGGAGGAAATGTCAGGCTGAGTCTTGCAATTTTAACAACTTAATTCACGTTGCAGCACAGTAGTAAGTAAATCTAATAGTATAAATAAGATACAGTTCTAAATCATTCATGTGTCATCATCTTTGGATAAGGATGAATAAGATAAGAATGAAATTTCAACAAAAATATGTTGAAGACACCAACTTTATTTTGCACCAGGGTCACTTACTTGAGTAAGCAGACTTGACACGACTGAGCATTAAGCTAGGTGTTGTATATGGGGGGTTTGTGTACTAGAAACATTTATTTTGTGGGTTCTGCAGGAGTAGTTGCTTAAAATTTGGTGCTTAGGATCATCAGCCCATATTCCTGTTTAGAGATCAGTTACAGTTAAGAAAAACGTTTGTGTGCATTTCACAAAACCAGTCACTTAGTGCAAGTGACCTAAACCATATGCTCGCTCCTAAGCTAGTATGAAAAGTCAAATATTTTCTGTAGTACCTAATTCAGAGTAATTAATTAGCAATGAGTGGACAGTATTTTTTTCGGAAGTATGGCCATTTATTTGGACAAAAGTTTGAATGACTTCCAAAACCTCAACCACCTTTTTTATTGCTGTTTATTCTTCTTAAGAAAAATAATTTTGTATGCAAACAATTAGCAGTTCCTCTACTGGTGTCTAGTCTTTAATGTAAACATTTTAGCTATCTGTCTTTGCTGTGCAAAACACTAGAAACGGGTAATTCATCCAAAGTAAATATGCAATTTTGAAGCTGATTTTCAAGCAGATGACTGTGAGGAGGTACTGGAAACAAGCCAGTGACTTCTCATCTTGTAGTTCCCAGAATTGATTTCCTCAGAAGTGCAAAAGGCTGCAATGCAAAGTTGATTCTTAAATGTTTGCATTTGCCATTTGTGTTTCATTCTTTCCAGAAATTTTCATCCCGTATTTTCTGTAATTGTTTCCATCTCTTTCCTGTCAGAGAGAAATGAAACTGAAAAGTTCTACATTTTAAAAAAATGATGGTTTCTAAGGCTCAATTACATTTGTCCCTTCTTTTGAAAAGGAAATTTTTCTTTTCAGACAACTTTCCCAAGAAAAAGAAACACTTATGCTTTTTATTTCTTAGAAAACAAATGTTCTTTTCAAAGCGTCTCCCCTATGTGCTGTTCTAACTTATTCGTTAGGGAGATGGTTTTATCTAATTACAGTACACCTTAGGGTTGCTTTTAATAAAGGGGAGATGAGATTTCAGGTATTTCAGGTCTCATGCACAAGGTCAGTTTTATATCTATCAAAGACAATACCTGATTAAATGAACAAAAATATGCCATAAGAGGAATTTAATTTAAATTTTTTGTCCCACTCCACTGAATCAAAATTTTTGTTTTAAATACTTACTATTTCTATAAAATCAAGTAGTATTTTAAATACTTTTCAGAGTATCTTCAACTAGTAGCATAGCTTTGAGATGTATAGTACAACTTCATTCGTGGTAAGACCTCTGCTAAGCTGTATAAAGTAGCAGTTTTTATTGGGAAAGAATTGGCTAAATGGATGTGATTTCTTCAGCTATAAATATATGACAAAAAAGAGAGGGGTTTGTATTTTGTGAGCATCCTCTCTGTAACAAAGTCACAGTTTGAAGTTCTAGATTTGATAACTGTAGATATTGATATGGGTCAGAATGTCAGAAATCGCTGTGAGAGCCTAGTCCTCTTGAATCCCCAGTGCCAGAATGTTTTTCTGGGAAGCAAAATTGCCTTTTTCATGAAAGAGTCAGAGTGTCACCAACTATGGATGAGTGCTATCAGTTGTCTCGTGAGACTATTTCCTGGAATTTTTATTCTTGCCTCCAAACTGTGGCACAGTTCCCTCTTCACCTCTCAAATTGAATGAAATAAGAAGCTTTCTGTCTTGACACTTCAAAATCCTCCAGTACTTCCAGTCCCTCTTTGCCAGACACACTTGGGTATTTTTTGCTTGTTACTTACTAAAAATAACTGGAGGTATTATCCTCCAGTATGAGGCTGGTTGACTAAGTATTCAGCATGGATTTCTGCTGTCCTTGGCTGAGGAATCACCAAGGAACTTTCTACCCTCTGGAATGCACAACTGTAGACCTCAGCAGTTTTCCATATTACTCACTTGATACCAAATGGCAGGTAGTTGGATTTTTACATGGATACTTAGATCTACAATTTTCTGTAAAGTATCTGATAGCTTAATCTCATCTGTATATCTAATGTCTGTATTTACTTCCAGTTAATTCCACAGCTGATGGTTAGAGGTACCTTCACTTGTGCAAACTCTGCTTGCGTGGTCTGCAGTTTACTCAAGTCTCTTCTTACATCTGCCACAGGAGAAATCAGCATAGCATGAGATTTGGCAGAGATTTATCTCCTCCAATGAATGAGGTGTTTTGAAATAAATCACTGAAATATGGAAGTATCTGATACCTGACAAAATATTTGTTTTCGATGTCAAATGGCCACTTTCTTGAAGATGCAACTCAATCCCTGAAATGCTGGAACTGAGTCTTCTCCAAGCAAGGCACTGCATTAAAGCTTGACTTTCCCAAGAGAAGAAAACTCACTTGCCCCTTCAATCTTTAAGCCACATCTCTTAAGCATTAATAACCCAAAAGTTTCTGTGACCAGAACTGTTTTAATGGCAGAGATTATTTGAATCTATGAACAAGATTTGTCATTATAAAATCCAGCTGTATTGTTGTCTTTCTGTAATTAAACTTGGGTTAAAGGGAGTACTCTCTTAACAATGAGAAGATGCAGAAAGCTCCTGAACTCCTCCACAAGTAGAACTTCCCCTTCAGATGATCAGAAAACATTTTTTCCCATAAGTGTATGTAACTTTGACTTCTCAAGTGTAAGACCCAATGCAGTGGAGGTGGAAGGAGGGTATTCCAAGTTTGGGGTTTATCAGAAAATTACTTATGGATAACTAGTTCTTAAAAGAAAGCTCAACTATGGGGTATGACTCTCCCAGCTGTGCTGGCTAGTGGCAGCATCTGAAGAGATATTTCCAGTCGTTCAGAGGCATTGGCTGCTGGGGCAAGTCATAGTTGCTAGTATCACAAGAAATGCTGCTTTACTTTCAAGCAGCTTGGTATAAATTCTGCTTTGTGTCCCCTAATCACTTGGGTGGATCAGAAATAACAGAAATGTCAGATTAGCAGTTTCGGTCACCAAAAAAAAAAAAAAGACATTTCAAGCTTCCCATGTTCCTCAGATGGATAAACACTGGAAGATAATGTGATATTGCAATCTGATGGCAAAAAAGAAAGAGTGTAACCATTTTTTTTTCCGATATTTGTTAGTGGGAGGAATGTGGAGTGTTCAGCTCCAGCAGGAAACTCAGTTTTCAAGAATGGGAAATAGGGTTTTCTTTCCAAATTTGTGATGGCCATGTACAGATACAGAACTGGAAAGCTCCATATCCTGTGCTGCTATAACCTCAAATCACAAATAGAGCGGAATATCTGACTTAAAAAGCAGTGAACCAAATATGTTTTAACTTGTCTGTTTGTGTGGTTGTGTATAGACAGCTGAGTCTGAACTAAATTTTTGTAATTATTCATCTCTGAAATATAAAATATAAGTGTAAACTCTGGCATACTCTTAACTATAATAGTGTGAAAAACACTGTTCTGAGGAGACAAAAATGTGTATTGGCGCATTTTGAACTATTCCCATATGACCTGCACAGGCAACATGAGAAGTGGCAGCATAACTGTAAACAGAGAGGCCAAGGACCCTGAGCTTCTGCTTCACAGGCTGCTCCAAACACTAGTGTTGTTATTCACAGAAAAAATTACTGTCAAAAAACCCCACTTTGTAAAGCTGTAATAAATCCAACAGACTGAGAGTCTCTTCCTTGGTGTGTTGGATAGAGGCTGTATATTAAATAAAATATCCAGGATGCTTGATTTGCTGTATTTTGAGAAAGTCTGAGATTTAAATCCCACAGTTCCTTTGTGAATGAGCATCTGTAATTTTTTTCACAGTATGAGGGATTTCTGCTTCCTACTGACTGTCAGGTATTTCTGTCCATTTTGGGTTTTGGGGTGCCGGATAAGGAGGTTTGCAAATTTAAACTGTGTGGGCACCTTTCAGTACTGATAAAACAATTGCTGCATTTTCCAAGTCTGTTCTTTTTATCAGTAGCATGTGCATTCCAGTGTCAAGTAAGAAAACATATTTCTTGAATTAAAAAAGTTCAACATTTTTCTGTCTCTGTAAGAAAGGTACCAAAATGTGGAGTTTGAACCTCAGGACAATTAAAATGGATACAGTGTCACTGAATTACATTGAATAATCCCATCCTAAAACCTTTAACTGCCATAAGAGTTGAAAATACAGCATTAAATTTTACTATGGCTATCTGTTTTAAGGAGAAAATTGATGTCTCTTTAGGCTGTGTAAAAATAGCTTAACCTGTAGGTCAGGTCTATCATATGGATCCAGATATATTAGTACAGCCTGCCCAAATGTAGAAACTCTCTGGCTAAAGTGTTTGTATATCCTCAAATTAAGGTGTTTTTGGAGGGTGAAAATGATGATGATGAGACAACCAGGATACAAAGAGGCCTAAAAATTACAGAGACATATTTCTCTGAGGAGGATTTTTTCAAGAGAGCATTTCATTTACTTTACAACCAGGGAACTCTGCCGTCAGCATTTCCAAGTGATGTCTTCCCTACTCAGGAGCCATGAAGGGGCACAGAAAACTTATCAGGTGCAGCAAAAAATAAGTTGAAAATATTTCAGAAATGTCGTAATTTTTCTCTATCTCTCAGGCTTAAGATGGTCTCCCAAAAGCTGTCTGTGTAGGCTCTTTATGTTCTTATTATCCCCCGAGGGCTGGGTTATTTTTACGTACCATTGCTGTCCTAATATGTGGTTTCATGGATGTATTTTTTTATTTTATATAAAAGTATTTTGAATGCACAGTAATTGTGAGGAAATTCACTACACGTAAACAACTTCTCCCACAGTAAAGTCATTTTAATGTGGGTTAAGTATTGCTATTTCCTGATTTCTGGGCATGAAATAAGCTTATCTTCATATGGCAATTTTCAAGATTCATTACAGCAAATTATTTTGACTTCCTTTTGCCCTAATCCTACTAACAAGAGAGGGGATACTATATTCCCAGAATATTCATAGGGCAATAATACATTTCTACCTGCCGTTGAACATGGAAATTTAAAGAAACAAACACAGTCTACTTGGATTTTTTGGTAGGAGAGGATTTGTTGTATTAGGGATATTGGTGTGTACATTTAAACTTGCAGGAGGCAAAAGGAGGTTTCCACCTTTAAATGTCAGAGCAGTGAAATGGTTCTGATTATACAAGGTAATTAAGAGCTTCAAAAATAAGGAATACCATAATATTGTTCAGATTAACTACTAAATCTGATGTTCCTATTAGCTAAGGTTAATCGCTTCTACCACACTGTATGCATAAAGCCACATGTTTTGGATAAAGCAAAGATAAGTCTGGTGGTAGAGTGTTACCAAAGACAGACAATGTAGAAAATGTAGTGGAGTTCTTGAGTACAAATGGGTTATAAGGAAATTAGAAATTTCTAAGAGGTACAATATAATCTCTCACTGAAGTAAGGAAATAACAGTGGAGTAAATCTGACAAAAAGAATAGATCCTCCTTAGAAGTCCAAATAGTTGGAAATCTGGGCATCCCACCTGATGAAGGGTGATGCCTCTGGTTGTACCAGGAGCTGCTGAGATTTTATAGACATTATTTGTTTTTAATACATGTTCTGATTGCCTCAACTGTAATATTGAAGAATTTACTCTCCGGCAGCCTTAATTCTCTGCCTGTTAACTACCAAATAACGGTTTGTCAAGCTTGCTTTTCTTCATTTTAAGAATTCATTACTTCAGATCAAGGTGACAGGTACCACTAAGATAAAGTGTTCACAACAACGAGACAAAGCAGACCCTAGAGCATCATAGTCTATGGATATCCTATGTTTGGAGCATAAGGAAACTTCAACTCCTCAGGAGCGTGTTTGGGGACAAATGCAGCAAAACTGTTATGATGAGCTGATATTTTTGTGATATGGGGAAAAGTGGGAAAGAAGCTCTTAGATTTTTATTCTGATACAGTAGTATTGAGTCAAGATACAAAGCTGTAAGATAAAATAGACAGGAGTGACTGTGGAAGTCATGAACCACAGCCCCCAAGAAGAAACAGGGAAATGTGCAAAATTAAAGCTGTGCCCTTCCAGAAAACTGGGTTTAATAAGCTCATATGGGTAGCTGAGTTCTTACAGGAGCAAACTTTAAGACAAAACTGCTGAGATCCATCACCAATCAAAGGGGAGGCAAGTTTCAGTGTAAGGAAAAGAAAGATCAGTGAAACCTGCATAGCTACATTGAACCGGACATTCAAAGACCTTAAACGAAATAAAGGACAAGGGCAGCTCACTTCAAAAGCTACAAAAAGAATAGTACCCGTGCACAAGGACAAAATAAGGAAGCAAGACACAAAATAAGATGGAACTAGCAAGAGACATATAGAAATCGATTGGTAAGTACATTAGTAATAATAGAAAGACCAAGTAAAGTGTTTGGTCTGCTACTTGAGGGAAGCAGGGAGCTATTAGCAGATGAGACTGAAGTGTTCAATGACTTTTTGCATTTGTTTTCAATTAAAGAAAAATCAAAAGTGAGCAGATGGTTAGCACAATTAATACCAGTGGAAAAGGGATAAGATCTCAGCCTAGAAGATCTACTGTTAGAGTCCTGCCTATTTTAAAACGCCTGGTGATTTTAATCTGAGGACACTTAAGGGACTGGCTAAAGCACTTATAGTCACACCAGCAGACACTTCTGTAAATTCACAGAGGCTGAGCGAGCTCTCAGATCAAACAGGGAGAAGCACATAGCCTCTACCATTAGCAGAGGGGCCTTAGGTAAAGGATAAAGTGAATCTGGGAAATGATAGGACTTGGTTTTCCTTTCTTTTATTCCAAATTTTTTATTGCAAGTGGTTGGATGGTAACAAGGAAGGGTGCAGTAACCATTGTGGATCTGGAAAATTATGTTTTTATAAATTTACTTTTTGCAGCTCAGGCTTTTTACCTAAGTGAGAAAGGAAGATGTTTTGTTTTCCAGTAAGACTTTGAACATCCTGAGATGACATTCTTGGTGCTGTCTAAAGAAATGACTTAAGCTAGCACAATTCCTAAATTTGCAGTTAGCATCAAGGTGGAAGGGAATGGAGATGTAATACAAGATAGAGTCAGTGTTTAAAATAATTTTTGCATATTGACAGAACAGTCTTGAATAAAGGTGATGCAGTTGTAAATTGTCAAGTATTCAGTAAAGGTCTTAATCAAGACTAATCAAATGACAAATACAAGGCAGACAAACTCACAGGTAGCCTTTCAGCAGGAAGAGATGTGCAGATGGTCAATGCAAGCTGACATGTGGGTTGTGTGAAAAGCCAAATGTGTGAGTCGGTGAAGTCCTGCTGTTCTGACAATAAGGTGCAGTGTCCTGAGACATGGACAGAGAAGTATGCTCAACTGAGTGCAATTAAAATTACATCAGTAATGGTTTCTATGAAAACCATGGTCAGGTCTAGAAAATATGGTGTATGAAGGGGAAAAAAAAGTCATCTGTTAAGATGCCTATGCAGAAGAGAACAGGAAGATTTAAATTGCAGCAGAAGAGTTCAGAAAACCTCTGCCGACTTTCTGGAACAAATTGTCCAAAAAAAACATTAGAAAGCCTCTTCAAGGGAGGATTGTGGGGAAAGACTGAACAAGTCTGTTGGAAAAGGTGCATGTACATTTCATTCTGCTTTGAGATGACTACTATGGTAGAAGGCTTTGCAGAGTCATTTTTTCCAGAGCTTTATTTTTCTGTAATACTGTAGTTTCTGTGTTTACTTAATTGCTTGGATTAGCATCTTCTACATTTTAGTTGGATTTGATTTGGATTTTATCATTGAGATAACGCTTACTTGAAACAAAAATACAACTTTATGACTAGGCCAGAATTTGCATTAAGCTGTTAAGCTTGCTGCAAGGAAGCTGAAAAGTTTTAAGAAGTATTAAGGGGGGGGGGGGAAACGTCAAGGAGACAGTGAGAGATAACTTGTTTTATTATCTTATATGAAATTTATCTTGGTGTGTGGATAATGTACCTTAAAATATGTGGTGTTTAGGTTCATATGGAGTTCTACTTAAAATTGGATATGCGTATTTTATGGTAGATTAACATGTACATCACTGTGTAAGTAGTTTACTTTATGGAGTTACTATGCACAGATACCAGTAGTAAATGGTATCATAAACTGAAGTGCATTGAAAATGCATTCCATGTAGAATTACTCAATGTATCATAAATAAATATCTTGCATTTCTTTATGATCAGTATTAAAATCTATGTGACTTCTTTATTGTCACAGGAAGAATTTGATATTTAAAACTTTAACAGTCTTAGCCATGTCTTTGGTTTGTCTGAAGTTGACCATCCAGCCCAATAATACTTTTTATTTACCACTGCAGAAGAGTTCCACACATGCGAAGTCTTGAGTTGGCCCAAAGTTTTAAGAGTGATACCACAATGAAATTCTGCTAACCTTCTATTAAGAAAAGGTTTAATTCTTAATGCAAAATTAAGGATTTAATTGGGAAAATATTAGAAGTAACTAAGAAATTGGAGTAACAACAGTTTTAATTGTGATGGGGAGTTATGGGAAAGACTCTCCTTATAAGAGACAATCTAATATTGGTCAGCCTTGTGGTGTTTGGGGAGCCACTAAGAAATATTCTGCAAAGAAAGATAAACAGTTCATCTGTTACTGTAGGTAAATTTTATGTCTGCTGTGGGCTAGAAGCCTCTGTCAGTCTCTGGGCTGAAAATGCGAAGGGTGCAGGTAAGTTGAGGCTACACCTGTCTTCAGGGGTTGAATTCAGGTGTTTTCTGAGTCTCGTGCTTGTTGAACCAATCTGAAAACTATCCAAAACTGTAATTAGGTTATGTATTTAAAAATTAAGTACATTAGGTAAACATTTACATTGCTTCTCATGAACCTGTCCAGTTTTCCTGCTGCCTCTTCAGCTGGAGTGGCAGTGAGCGTTGTCCTGCTGAGGTGGCAAGGGCTGGGAGACCAGGAGGATGCTGGTGCCCTTTCTTCTCTGGGAAAATGGTGGCCACTGCCAGAAACACTGCCCCAGCTTTGCAGGAAGAAATAAAATACAAGTGATTTTAGGATACAAAGATATTAGTATTAAACACCATGGTTGTGTCTGCACATAGCGCTGTAATGGTGCCTAGTTTAGAAATAAATTATTTATTCTTTTGTATCTTTCAGTTGATTTTTACCTTGTTTCAGGCTTGAGGGGTTTTATTTCCTACAGTGCAACCCGATCTGCTCCACTTCTGCTGTAACGTTTAATCCAAGGAAAAAAATGTGATATTTGTGTCTAAAATAAGAGGGATTCTCTTTGTATCACTCAAGGATCAAGAGTCCTTATATGACCTGGTGTTAGACCCACTCAGTAGCACAGTCATTTATTACCACATCCAATGTTGTCTGATCTACATACTTAATTGCCAGAGATTTTATTTTATTCTGTAAAAGCATAAAAAATGCTAGACAGAAAACTGAATCATCACAACCCCACCAGTCTTAGGCTCATCTCTTCACATGTTCGATGTGACTTTTGAAGAATTATGTCGGCCAGCATCCACTGCGTACGCCCCAGTAACTCCATGTAATGCAAACTGGGTTTCAGTGATTTTAAGGTGCATTCTGTCATGTCTCCGAAGTTATCAACCAGATTTCCTTCAGAGACGTCTATGATATTCTCAGAGCCTCTCTCCAAACTCCTCATCCCCAAACAAAAAGTCTCCAGATTTACTTAAGAGAGCTCTTTTCCATGAAACTTTGTTGACTAGAAATATTATTTCCCTTAGCTTTTCCTATGGCTTGACAGATGTGAGTAGACCATTGCTTTGCAACTGGTTCAGACTGCGCGAAAGCCTCCCTTTTACAGTTCTGAGCGTTTAAGGTTGCTTCCATGTTCATGTTAGTCCAAGTAAACATAATCAGATATTTATCGTGGGAAATGAGACCACTCTTTATTTTCTGTAGTCAGTGGCTTCCATGTTCTTCCATTAAACTGAGATCATAGAATCATAGAATCACAGAATTATCTGGGTTGGAAGAGACCTCCAAGATTATCAAGTCCAACCCTTAATCCAACACTATCATGATTACTAGATCATGGCACTAAGTGCCACATCCAGTCTTATTTTAAAAACCTCCAGGGATGGTGAATCCACCATCTCTTTGGGCAGGCCATTCCAATGCCTGATTACTCGTTCTGTGAAGAACTTTTTTCTGACATCCAGCCTAAACCTTCCCTGGCAGAGTCTAAGCTCATGCCCTCTTGTTCTGTTGCTGGTTGCCTGGGAGAAGAGTCCGACCCCCACCTGTCTACAACCTCCTTTCAGATAGTTGTAGAGAGCTATGAGGTCACCCCGAGCCTCCTCTTCTCCAGGCTGAACAACCCCAGCTCCCTCAGTCTCTCTTCATAGGACTTGTGCTTAAGTCCCTTCACCAGTTTTGTTGCTCTTCTCTGGACCCTCTCCAGCACCTCAATATCTTTCTTGAACCGAGGGGCCCAGAACTGAACACAATACTCAAGGTGTGGCCTCACCAACGCCAAGTACAGGGGAAGGATCACTTCCCTCGTCCTGCTGGCCACACTATTCTTGATACAGGCCAGGATGCCATTGGCCTTCTTGGCCACCCGGGCACACTGCTGGCTCATGTTTAGTCTCCTGTCAATCAGCACCCCCAGGTCCCTTTCCACCTGACTGTTCTCCAGCCACTCTGTCCCCAGCCTGTAGCACTGCATGGGGTTGTTGTGGCCAAAGCGCAGGACCCGACACTTGGCCTTGTTGAACTTCATCCCATTGGACTCAGCCCATCTCTCCAGCCTATCTAGGTCCCTCTG
>JAUMJL010000346.1:1340000-1365000 GCA_033558185.1 Dromococcyx pavoninus | reverse complement strand
TTTATAGGGTTTGATACCTCATTCTTTTAATGTCAAAATTATTTATTTGGCCTGTTCTGCTCCAGATGTGACTGTTGAGGGCACGTTAATTTATATTCGGTTTCTGTGGTCCCCTGTCCCCATCTGTACATCATTTCTGAATTTCTTTTTCTCCCAGGGGAGTTCACCTATTCATATCAGAGGTTTCATTTGCTGTGTAAACAGAATAAACAGACAATGCAAAAATCCCTACAACACTGTAAAATAATTCTTTTCAACAACATAGTGGATCATGTTTAAAAAGGCATTGAGAGGGAGATACATGCAAGGCAACAATTTCTCTCTTTATTGTACTCCTGAGGGAAGACTCATCTTACTGCAGCGTGTTTCCTCTGGGTTTGATAAGTTCATTTTTATTAAAAACATACCTAAAACTGCATTTTAAGTTAATCCTAAAATATGATCGGCTTGCTGTGTTTGATGTTGTGCTGGAGCGGTGCGCTAACACGGGATATCCCACACGCTTAGTGATTAAATGCACTTTGAGCCATCTTTGGGTGGAAAGGAAAAAAAATTACAGAAGGGAGATTTTTTTTCCTTTTTGACATTTTGCAAATAAAGAGGGATGCGGGTTATTTATGCTGGGATGTTGCTGCAAAGTCCTTATCTCCATGTGGCACTAAACAAGGATTTGTTGTGGGATTTGAGAGGGCTGTGTAGTGCTTCAGTGTTAAGCACCCAAAACTCTGGGGGACTGGCACTAATTTCCTCTCTCTCGTAAAACAACATAGTATTCATAACAACTCGAGAGGCTTGACATAAGTAATGATGGCATATGCAGGCGAAGATTACCACCCCAACAGTGTAATCAAGGTGCTAGGTACTAATGCAAGTTAAATTGAGACAATAATGCTGAAACTTGCATTGTGGGATTAGGAGAGTACTTGAAATGCTGACATCGGCATCTCCTGGAAGAGTGCCTGTCTTCCTTTCAATTCCTGTTTATACTTAATGACCTCAAAATTTGTATGTCGTTAACACCGTGTACTGAAGTGGGAGAGAACAAGGTTTGGGAGGGAGAAGATTCCCTGCCTTCGTTGACTTTTGTCTCTTCTGGTAATTGGTGGCATTCTCTGGCGGACGAGCGGGTGGCGTGCACGGTGCGGGGCCCCGGGGGCTGCCGGAGCGCTCCGCCAGCGCGGGCAGCACCATTCGCATAGCGAAAGTCATCCACGCCTGTGAAATTGTTATTGCTAGGGCACAGCTAAATGTTCGGCCGATGGAAATGTGAAATAAAGTCGTATTAAAATGTGATGCTCAGATCAATATTGTGGCACCCAGGTAATTAAAGTGGGTTTGTTTATTTGGCTCCTTATAAATAAAAAGAGCTTAATACAAAATAATTACACAGAGCCTTTCGTATACTGTAGGATAATAATGGCGGCAATTTAAAGTGATATTAAATGAGAATTAATAAAGGAATATTGAGTCACTTTGACTGCATTAAGCTGCGTGAAATGATTTCTTATCTCAATTTAACTTTCTGTCCACAGTTTAATGATTGATAAGCTTGGAATTTTTATAGAGGTAATCTAAAGCAATATTTGATTGCTACACTGAATTAATAACAACAAGCCCTTTTTTCTTGTTTAGCAGCATATCAGAAGAGATGCTCCCTTTCGCTTTAATGATAATTTGTATAATATGTCCACTGAATATTCTGCTTAGTTACATATCCTTTTAAACAATATTTTGGTAATATTTTATTTCTTTTGCAAGGCATGCGTGTTCTCTGGGCAGTTTCTGCTTATGTGTAAAACCTAAGGCTGGTAACTTAAACAGATCTAAAGCAGATTTAAAAAACATAGAAGCCAGCTTCAAGTGAAAAATTTAACCCACATTTGCAATCTGGAACAACAGTTGTTATTAATCTTGTTCCTTTAAAATTACTCCTGGAGAACTTCATGACAAAAGGAAATATTTATTTGAATATTCCAAATTTGAAATGAAGTGACCAGGATTTACTCTCCAAAAGCTATTGGTTCTGCTGCTAACTCAGGAAGCAATATTTGCTGGAATAAAACCCACTAGATGGGAGACAAGATTTCTTGGAGGAACCTTTATTCTCTGAAGTGACCAAAAAAGGAAGACATGAGGTTTTGAAGTGCACATCCACTTCATCTGTACAATTAATGCACTTAAATATATTAAAATTTTGGTCCTTCATTCCAGGTAGTCATGCACCGTGATGGGGCCATGTGCCCCACGTTGCCACCCATTAGCATCCCTGCCCTCCTCTGGGCTGTGAAGCAATGCAGAAGGTCAGGACCTTGCACTGAATGCTTTGTTATATATATAAAAAATTACTGGTATTGTTCATTAATTTCTGTCTTTGAAATGCCATGTCAAGCCTCCCAAGCAGCTCACAGTGCCATTGTCCCCTGGACAGCTTCTCACCATGGTCCAGTGCGAGTTCCTGATGAAATTACAGGTGCAGGGAAATGCAGAATTAGAAATATATCTGATGTTGCAATACTTGTGAAGCTATAGCTTTGTTGATGACAGGACAATTCCGTTTTTGACAGTTTAATTTACTGTTACCAGTGGACAAGAGCAAAAGGAGAACGTGGGGTTAGGTACCTGCCCCCTCACACCGTGTTTCACATACTAGGTTGCAAAATCATGACTCCCTCAACCTGTCGTGCTCAAATGAGAAGGTGTTCAGCTGGGGAAATGGAATACATCAGTGCAGGTAATATTGCCTGACCTCATAAAACAAAAGGAAAAATTGCAGATTCTGACAGCCATTATGAATCTTGTATCAGCATCTAAACGGCTCTGAGCTGAGGTACAGTACATGTTTGTAATAGGAAAAAAAACAGGGTTGCCACATTGACTTGCAATATAGAGCAAAAAATGACTTGTCAGTAATTCGTTCTGGGATGTTAAAGAGGCTGTTGAATTTACTAGTATATACACAGCGAGTTTTTAGCCCGGAGCAGCATGTGGAAATGGCACGCTTGCAGAGGTGGCCTGCTCGTCTTGGGCGTGGTCTTGGGCAGCCATAGGAGGTGACGGGGGAGCCACAGCGGCATTAAAGAACCACATATTTCAGGCAAGCTTTGTTGGTTCAGAGATCGCTGAGCCTTTTTAATCACATACACCATAAGAATGCACATTCTGTTGCTCTTAAACTGAATAATTTTGGCTTTGTTTTGAAAGCTTTTGGAGTGCAATATTTTCTTGAAAGCCCTAAGTGTTATGGCGTCAGACTAGACACCCAATTATAATTTTATTTCTATTCAAATAAGTATTTTTGTTGACTACAGTTGTCTCCAATTCTATATTCAGTTTTCCTTAGCTCTTAATTTCTTGACTAGTAATCTTTTTCCTTATTGGATATTCTGTGTTCATCCATCTAATTACTTTTTGCACTTCCTTGTGTTCTTTGTTTTCAGAAAATTCTGAAAATGAATGTTATCAGAGTGATTTAGCAAGCCAAGTAAAACAAGGATGGAGTCAGTCTTAAGAAACATCCATTTGATTACTTGAAATGCTTGAAGTTTCATGCAGTCTTTCCCTGATTGATCTGTATTTGATAATAAAGTAGTTCTAGGAAAAGTCTTTTAATCAGATTGCTTTAATATGCTTTCAGTCGCTATTTTTAAGCTTGAAATTCCTTTTTTCTCTAGATTTTTTTTAGACTTTCGATGTTAAAGACTTCTTGTTGTCATTTTGAAGAGGCAGAAGGTATTATACTATTTCTTTCTGGTGGTGCATTTTCAGCTGTTCCCAGGTAAAGCCAGGTAAAGGTGCTTCTTCCTCTGCCCTCACAGATAAGATTTTTCCCTTCCACGTTATTCGGTGCTATTGAGAACCACTTTGAATCTGTAGTTCTCAAATGATGAAACGACAAACAGAAAAGACAAAAAATAACCCTTCATCTTCTGCATCTTCTCCTCTTACGAGTATCTTGTGGGGGGCTATAGCTTTAGTACTTGTAGAGCATAGACTGTGCTGGACCACGCAGTAGCTTCATCTCAGGCTGGATGATGGAGAGCATTGCTAAGACTTCCTGTGACTCTTTGGGGAATAAAAGCTCTTTTTGCCTCAACTAATTGGGCTGGCGTATGTGTGAGCAGGTTATCCTCTCTCTCTGGCCGCCACAGTGATATTTACCCATCTCCCTCTCCTCAGATGGAGCCTCACACATATCGCCGTGCTCTTGGCCATTTTGTGTTTGCTGGAACTTGAGTGCACTTGAATTAAATTGCAGCTCATGAATACAACAAGAGCACCAGGATGTTGAATGGAAACAAAGCTGATGGGGCAGGCATGTCCATGGTACACGATGCCTGTGACCCGCCAGGAGTCAGGCATCTCTATATCCTCCTCTGCTATACCAGTGAGAGATGCAGGGAAATGGGAGTGAGAAGAAGTTTGAAAAGGCAAATGTGGGAACTGAGCCTATGAAATTAGATGGTTTGCATGGGTTTTTTTTGGCTTCTTAACTCAAGGTCTTAAAAAATGTTTGAAATATTAGCTTTTTTTCATTAATGAGGATCATTCATATGGACAACATGAAATGCGTATCTATAGTAATGAATATATGTGTTTAAATAATCTGAAGGACCTTACATAAGAGAGTAGCCACTAAGTAAAAAGAGAAACAACCCCCCACCAAACTGTGAAAGAAAATAGAGTGAATGTATTTGAGTACGTAAAAAGTGTTAAAATTCAGTGAGATATCTGGTAGATTATATTAGATGAAAAGGTTATCCAACAAAACTGAACACAGCCCAGAAAAGGATGAAAAATGTTAAGTTACGGAAAGGCATAAAATGCAGACTTTCATAGTCAAATATTAACTTTTTAGCCACCCATGTGTTAAAAATGTCACTGTAGTCTCCAGCCAACTCTACTACCACTGCAAACAAGAGCAAACATGAACTTTATGTATCTGATCAGTGGTGGTAACTCTGGATTCCCTCATTAATTTAAATTGATCTCTGCTTTTGAGTTAATTAAAGCACAAACACAGCAACATAAAAACAATTAAGTTTGGAAATACTCTGTTACTAACCTGTACCTGGATGCAGTGGCTTCTTAGGGCTGTCATTCCCTGTGTGTTACCCATGTGCACACCAAGGGCCAAGGATCTCTGTGAGCTTCATTGTGTCCATTGAGGGGGATGGAAGGACCTGCTGCTCAGCAGTGGTGGTCAAGAGTTTCTCTGCGTAATGGAGTGCTCCCACCCACACTTGCCATGGTCACCATACCCTCCCAAGGGAGGCAAGGAGGGGGTGCCGTCCTTTTTGGGCTTGGTTGGTGCTCCCTTCTTCCTGCCTTCATCCCCAGGAGATGAACCATCCGTCTGGGTAGTTTCATAGAGCAAACATTTCCTATAACAGTGCAGGCATGAATAAACTTAGTGTCTCTGCATTGGGTTTTCCCAGGCAGACAGCTGGATGCATGCTTAGTACGTGATTTCTCTCAGCATACAGGAAAATTTTTCCACAAATATTTTTAATTGTAAATTCACTTGCTTGGGAGAAAAGGTATATGAAACTCAAATTATTATGGAGAAAGTGAAAAGAAACAAGTCAGAATTGTTGTAGGGACAAAGACAACTATAAGTAGATAGGCTTACGGTGCTGAAATAGTGGAGAGATAAGGAGGGTATGGGGCACGTAAAGGAAATGGATACACTGAGATATGTTACAGTGCAGCACATGAGTGCAACTTTTCTAGTGATGTGGTGGAAAATCTCTGCAGTTGTCCATTCAAATAGGTGTAAGGCTGCTAACTGTAACAGGCTTATGGCACCTTCTGTATTTGCAGCTATTAATAAATCATTTTTCCATAAATTATCGTTTAATGTCTTCTGCCATCAGACCGAGCAAGCTTCTCATCTGAAAATATTGATAAAGATTTTGAGGTGCTTTAGTAAGGTGTTGCTTTTATTGATACATTAATTTCAAGATTTTATTTCTCACTCACAGTTTATTTTTAGAAAGCTAATCTTAAAATTCAGATTTTTTCAGAGACTGAAGAATCACCTCTGGTTCATACAGAAGCAGATTAACAAAATGGAGAACATCCTTTTCCCCTTCAATCACTTATGTGGCACTTTTCATATTACTGGGTGAATCACGTCTTTCCTTTTTAACGGCTGAAATGGTTTGCAAAGGCCACTTCAAGTTTCTCGGCTTTTCACTCCCTTTTGTGTGAGACTGTCAGAGCCCAAGGCCCAGCCGTGACATGCACAGACCGGCTGGTTTTTCTCCTTCAGATCAGCGACTCTGGACAGCTTCTCTTTCTCTGGCAGCCGCTTCAACCTGCTCTGTCTTGTCATCTTCGAGTTCAATATCTGCTGCTCTGAAGGAAAAAAAATGGGATGGGTTGGGCCATTGTATTTGGTCTTTTGACCCTCCATGTTGCCCATGAGCAGTGAAGGATAACTTTTGACAAGCCATGTCAGATGTGACAGGCAATCTAGTTGGGTTGAGTGGAAATGTGCTGTACAAGTTTGAAGCCTTAGTTGGGGGCATTTTCCTGGTGTTCAGTGCATTTAAATTGACACCAGACCTCAGTGTTGTTCGTTGCAGAGCTCCACGTTTCCAAAGCGTGCGGTTTTAACAGCTCAGATGGAAGCCTTTCATATGCGTTTTGCATCTCATTCCACCAATCCAATGCAATATAGCCCTTTCTGTGTTTTGTTTTCCACCTCTCAGGAACACACATTAAATTTAGTTTTCACCTATGAGTATGTTTGGTTTCTCTTTTCTTGTAGGCTGTTATGTTTTACTGTTCCATATATTTCTGTGATTCCTTGGGTCATCTGCATGTGATGTGATGTGACAGACAACTCCAAGTGCACTGTTATGTTGAATTGTTGAATATTGCAAATTATTCTGAAGGAACCTTGCTAACCTTGAAACAGCTTTTCCTTCTGAATTAATTATTCAGAAATGTTGATAGTGGAACTTCTGTAGGAAACGCATTTTCTGCAATGTGATATAGACAGCAGTCAAGAACTGGTTTTATTATATACCTTCATTAATGGATTGTGATACATTAATTCTCATATGGATGTGAAAAGCAAGCAGATAACATCCTCCCCAGTAGCCTCTTGAAACCCAAAGTCTATCAGCACTGGTGATCTGGCTCACTCTGAATTTCTGCTTTCTCTTACCTTCTGTAAAGCATCTTGAGTACTAATCCCTTGTCTGCTAACAGCTCTCCTATCTTAGTTCTCCTTTTATCTGCCTCCGATCAATACAGTGTACGGATGGGCAGCAGCAATAAATTACCAGGAACTACCTTTCAGATGCCCCAGTCCACTCCAGCCTGGTCTTCCAAGCGATACCTTCATTTCTCTTGCTGCTGTCTGGTGCTGCATTTCCATTTCCCTTTTCTGGTGTTGCACAAGGCTATCGGTTTGTGCATCTGTGGCTTTCTAGCTGCCTTCTCCCAGCCGCCGCTCTGCACCCTGCCTCTTGGAAGTGAAAAATGCATATTTGGTTCCTCCCCTTACTGCTAAGTCATGCCTCTCATCATCTTCTTGCCCTTTTTAGCTCACTGATTAGTACTTGAATACTATGAAGTTGAAAATGATACAACCTGCAGAAATGAGTCTTTGGGCCTTTTTTCTGACCTTGAGGTGCAAAATCTGGTTTTTTCTTGTGCAGCTGCAAGTATGGGCAATGAGGGCTTTTGCAGCATCTCTACTCAAGCCAGTTTTACAAATTATTCTGTAACTGTATTTAGAGAAATCTTAATCTTGTTTAACTTTACATGACTTACTGAACTTCATTAACTCTTGGCTTCTCTTTCTATTTTTGTAACTGTCCCGACCCACAAGCTTCTGGAAGAAGAAAATTCAAGACCCACACTAGTTCTAGTTTTGGAAGTGGTTTTGGAATGCCATAGTAAAAAACCACACAGTTTGGAATTAGCAGTTTAATTTCTCTTGCTTTATAGAAAGTTTTAAGGGCGATATTCCTGGTCTGGAATAGCTGTGACTGGGACATCTCTTTAATCATTGAAGTCCTTACCAGCTTTCTCCCCAGCGTTTTAATTCCCTTAAATCACAATTAATTAAATAATCAGTCATTCATAAGAATAAAGGTTCTTTCTTGCCATGAGCAAATAACAATCCCTCATTTTTCAGAGCTTCCTACCCACCTGCCCAACGCAGCAGGGGAAGCTGCAGTTGTCATTCTTTGGTGTTTCTGAGCTTTCCCAATATTCCTAGAGGTTTGTAGGAAAACTATCTACATACGTCATTCTGTTTCCATTTCAACTTTTAAAACCTTTAAGAAACATTTAATTTGAAGTGTTTTAAAGATCAGGATGTTATTGATAAGTGGGAATTCTTTCACGGATATTGCTTCAGATGTGGAGCAATTATGTCTTCCTTCTTGCCCATCTCTTTCAGTAATTCGTCTTCAAAAGTTTTGTAGGTGCTGACTTCTGAATAACTTCTCTGCTTTCTGGCCCTTTAAGTATCAGAAGGATCATTTCATTGTCTGTGTAAATAGCATAAATAGCTGTTTTCATGTAAATAAGCCCCAAAACTTAGTATTTGCCTGTGGGAGAAATAATAGTTCCTTACTTAGCGTAGAGTTAATCGAAGTCTGTTGTGGTGTCCTGTCTGCTTGTGCAGGTGTTCTGCTTATCACTTCCTTGATACCCTGTATTGGAATGAGTTAAGTCATTTAACAACATAAAAAGACTTAATATCATACAAGATAGAAGCAAATGCTAAATAAAGCAGATATTTTCCTTGACTACTTTTCTGGATGAGTTTTTTTCTTTAGAAAGTTAATCTCTTCGTTTTTGTCAGGAATGAAAAGAAAAATATCTGAGACAGGTGGCTATTTAAAACTATTCAGTTACAACAGTAGTGGCATTGTTTGAAATTTCAGGTTATGACTTCACAAAACTTAATTCTTACTATGGACATCTATAAGACATATCGACTGGCTTCCAGACTGCAGTCTATAAAATAATTTAAACATCAGGAAGATATTGGAAAGGATGTATTATTTTGTTTGTATAAGGAGGAGCTCTAACGTGGGCCATATTAGAGCCATAGATCTTCATGGACAGAATATAAGCTATGCAGGAAAGTTAGGTTGGTATGCATTATGCAACTTCACTATAGGAAGCAGCTCTCTCTACCAAAAGTGCAGAAATAATATCTTAACAGGTAGAGGAAGTTCTAAATTTCTCCAGAACGGGTCTTTTTTTTTTTTTTTAAGTTGAAGGGGAATAATAGTGGAGGTTCATCTTTGGGCAGTACAAATTATTCAGGGAGAATCTGGCTGTGTGAGCAGGAGGTGCTGTCCTGTCTTGTGACATGATAAATGTCTAATGTAGCCTGTACAAAAAAGGTAGGTTTTTTCCTCAACTGTTAATGAAGCATGACAGTGCTGTTTGGTTATTTTGGACCAGAGGCCCTGTAGCTGTGTACATAATGCCCTGAGCTGGCTTGCACATCCTTTTAATCAGAGTAAAGACTTTCGCTGCAAACTAAGGTTTCAGTTATCTGTTCTTCCTCTTGGCTTTCCATTTTCAAGTCCAAAATACAGTGTTTACGTTTGGAGCTTACATACAGCCAGTGCAGGTAAATTGGACCTCACTAATAGTGGCTTTCACCTTTTCTGCTGTTCCCATTAGCTGCTGTTCCCATTGAACTCAAGGATCAGAGCACACTGGTGAGAGCAGCACCTTCCTCCATCGCTGTCGTCATGCAGGGTACCGCAGCCCCCACCTCCCCACCATCTTCCAGGTCGCCCATAGTGTTACCGAGAGCAATGTGCACCATCACCTTCCAGCTGCACCCACAGGGCTTTCTCCAGTCTGATGTGTTCTTTCCTTTGTTTCACTTTTGGAGTGCGATATATTACCTGCTGATAAAGGCAGCTGGAATTTCTCCTAAAAGATTATTCAGGTTTATCCCTAATTCAGCAGCTAACAATATCTCCTTTTTGTCCTAATGTTAGTAGTGACATGGATGATGATCTTCATTCTGTTGACTTAAGGGGAGCTGTGAAGAGATCAGTGATTACATAGAGAGATGACTTTCTCCAGGCTGTGCAGGCTTCCTGGCAGTGGCAGTTTTTCTTCCATAACCGTCTCAGCAGACCACTGCTAGCTATACCACCACACTACCACAATTTATATTTTCCTACAAATACACATTGCAGAGATTTTAGTATTATAACCTTCATAGCCAGACGTCTACTGCTCGGTAAGCCATCTTTTTTCTTTTTTATGCTGTCTTCATCGTTATTACACAAAAAACTCCTTTTTCTGTGTATCTGCAGGGTTGATGTTTGATAGTTGGGTGAGTTTGGCAGAGAATTTGAGTTTATCGTGGTTTCAACACAACTTCTTGTTATATTCAAGTAGATTATTTTATAATGTTAAACATTCGGAAGAAGCTGGAAATTAAATAAGCCTTTTGGTTTCTTTAGTTGCAGGCTCCTAAAAAACAGTGAAGTGCCACTGGAAAGGCACCTGTGCCAGAGAAGTGCTTTATAGTTTTGCTCTCAGTTTTGGAATGGGGCATTGGATGATCTGAGCAGCAGGAAATACACTCTTCTGAGCCCTTCTGCAGAGACCTCCCATGCCTAGAACCACGTAAGAAGAGACGGATTTATTCTGGCTCAGGACTCCCCTTCCTTGCTGCTTTCAGCCAGCATCCCTGCCCATGCCAGAGGACTCCTGCAACAGGCGTCTCCAAGGCTTTATGTCCTGACGACCATCTTGGTAGTAAATACAAACAACGTGTTAAAATAACATCACGTCAAGAAGAGCACTTCATTGTGCTGGTATGGTGCTTTTCAGTCATTCCAGTAGGGTGACTCTTCTGGCTGTTGATCATTTTTTTCTCTAAATATTACAGATTTTTTTTTCTTCATACTAGATGTGATTTTCTTCATAAGCCATTCATGTGTGAATTAAAAACAAATTAGACTGCTAGGTCGGTTAAGTCTTTAGAAAAAAAAGACACAGAGCAAGTAGTTGGCAATAAACTTGTCCTTTTTGGCACCTACAATAAAAACAGTAACATAACAGTACCTTTATATAGCACATAAAAATATAATTCAGGATAAGAATTCAGAGGTCACAGCAAGCGGTTAGCTAAATAGCTCTGGGGAGTTAAAAATAGTTTGCTTATAGAGAGATAAGGTGATATTTTATGCAGAAGGCCTATGTGTGGTTCCAATGCATGATGGTTTTATATGCAGTAAAACAACTTTGAAAATAACATGCAGAAAAAGTTAAATAAAATTATTTTTGCAGATTGTGAAACACATGTATTGAAACTTACGAGGTGACTAATTCTACTATACTTAAAAATGTCCATCATCCTTTGCTTTAATTAGTGAGTTGTGGCTGTATTGTTTCCTCCCAACAGCTTCCTTCATTTCTTTTGCCACACGTAACTTTTGTTATAAGGTATCATTAAAGCTTAATGATGTTTCTTCTCTGTGGAGAACCTGCGGTAGGACATTTTGAAGGTGTAAAGTCTACAGCGGTTGAAGTTACTCCCCCAGTATTTACATTTGGCTGCCAGAATTATGGTTCCTTGGGGCCTCTTTGTACCCAGCACTATTCGGTTTGTATCCACAGCTCCAAT
This sequence comes from Dromococcyx pavoninus, assembly GCA_033558185.1. Taxonomy (NCBI): domain Eukaryota; kingdom Metazoa; phylum Chordata; class Aves; order Cuculiformes; family Neomorphidae; genus Dromococcyx; species Dromococcyx pavoninus. The sequence continues at coordinate 1,353,368 of JAUMJL010000346.1, read as the reverse complement.
TCCTGTTAACTGTAATTGCTCCTCAAATTGCTGCCTTTGCTCCCACAAGCAGGCCTTGCCCAGCACCTCCTGCCCCTTTTGGCCTTTCATGTGTGGTTATCAGCGTGTAGGGAAAAAACAGGGAGTTTGAGCAGTATTGATGTATTAACTTAGGAGCAGCAGTCTTTCCCGTGTCTCCATTTGCAAATCATTTTAGCCATTCAAAATTATTGCAAATTGCCATTCTTAACAGCATTATTAGTGAAGGGATCGTTGTATCACTGTGTGTTTGGTTGCTTTTGCAGCAGGACAGTGCATGGGATTTACCCAAAGAAATGTTTTTTCAATGTTATATATCAATGTTTGCTGAGCCCCAGTATGAGGTGTATGTCCAGTGGAAGAAGTTTATGATAGGTCTTCTGTCTTGACTAGCTGATATTCAAACCATGCTTACTAGAATGATTGTGTATAGAATATATGTATATTCAATTAGAACAGCATTAGCGTGCATTAATTCTCCTACACGTATATGCATTCTTATAAATCTTTCTCAAAGAAACTACCTGCCCAGTGCCCTTCAGGAGGGGTCTGAAGTTAATTTCTGTTTCTTCTGAAACTAAAGTAGTTTCAGAAACTAGCTGAACTTAATATGAATGTGCTCTCAACCCTCATGGGTGTTTTTGGTTTGGGGGGGAATTTTAGCTTTTTATAATGTCAACTGATCCTAAACAGTAAACATAATAAAAGCTTCTCATTTGAATTCTGACAACTGATTTTTCTCAAATTCTTTGTTCATTGAAAAATGTCAAGTCAACTAGAAGTATTCATAAACTTGTCAGCTTTAGCTAATAATTTTGAGCATGGAAAATGTTCTTGGGTTTTTCTTGAAAATTGACTTAAGATTTGCTTTTTGAAAAAAATAGAACACTAGAGATCCTCCTGGGCTTTTTTATCTGTTAACATCAAAAATTTAATGTCACATTGGAACAAAGTGGTATGAAGTGTGTGAAGTCTTGCTCTGGTACTTAACCGTTTGCTTCTAGTAATCAAAAGGAAACAGCATTTTGAGTGTCCATGTACCCTTCTTGCAGGTAACTGTTGAATTTTCTCCAAAAAATGCTATGAGTAATACTTACTTCTAAATGCAAAAAGCAGATGTTTAGCAGACCATATTTCATTGATCTCAGCAGAATGGCTTACAATATTTCAATCCTTCTGAGCTACTTGAGACTTACCTGTGCCACACCTGCCTCCTGGGGCTGGCACAGATGTGGTCACCTTCACTGACAGTTGGTTATAAACCAGCCAAGAAGAACAGGGGATGAGTGATGCTCTGTTGGAGACACTTCATTTTCTGCTGGCGTGATGCCCATGGAAGAGGACTGTAGCATGTGTCAAAGCTGTGCAAGTCCTCCTGCCCAGAGTGATCAAATTTCATAGTATTAAATATATTTTGACATATTTTTAATTGTTTTTCGAACAATTGATGTTGTTTGCAAATGCTTTCAAAACCCAACACTTTGAAAAACAAAACACCATGTAAAACCCTAAAAAAAACTGAGGACCATTGGTTTTTCAGGAAGGTGTGCTTGGCAATAGTGGATACAACAACGTTTTCTTTTTTCATTTTTAAAAGTATAGGTTTTGGTCTAGAAGCTTAATTTCTTTCAACAAGAATGATTAAGCAATTGGTTAAATTCCATGAGACCATATTTAAACATATTGAAAAGATGTAACCAGTGACTGATGCTAAAAGGATACATTCCCCATAAGCACATAATAATGCGGTTGTCCAGGGCTTCATTCATTAAGGGCATTTGATTTACATTGGCCAACTTTTTATATATCCAAATTAATGCTTTTGTTCTGTGGTCACAGAAAGACCCAACTAATTTGTGTCTCTTCAGCAAAGCCTGTGAGCAGGTTTTGATTGTGGTCTCCAGGTGCAGACAGAAGTTGCCAGTAGTAGGAGTGAGTAAAATGGTTCTGCATGCCCTGATCCCATTCACTGGCTGCAGGCAAAGGAGGATCTGCCTGTGGGAAATACTGCTTCATGGTTCGGTCCAGCTTCATCCCTCCAACACTGGTGTAACCATTTAAAAGATAATAATCTGTCTCCCTTTTCTCTATGTATTACATTTCTGCTTGGATTTAGTGAGCTAAGCTGGGTACTAGTTGGTGCCAGATAAATCTGGACAAAAGCTGCTTTTGTCAGCTCCTTGCCCCCAGTGCCTTCATCCTTGTCAGTAAAGGACAGGAGAGGGCTGAGGACAGCGAGGGCTGGAACAGATGGAATCACCGTTCACGTTTTTCTATCATCTCATCCTGTCTTTCAATGTAGTCACAATCATGATGGCTGTCTTGACTCTGTCCTCCTTTAGAAATCTTTTAAATTAGTAGAAAAGTTAATCAGACTTCTCTTCTTGGTTGGGTAAATTGCTGGGCATCCTTTCTTCCACGTCAGAAGTTCCACCACATCAATCATTTAGACACAATGGATATTTGATAAAAAACGTTCCCTACGTTATTAATCAATACATATACTGGTTGTACTACTCCAAAACAGTGTGGAAATAAATTGCCTGTAATTATGGAAGGTTATTGCTAGCTGCTGCTGTGTCCTTCCTTTTCTTGCCCCACAAATGTACTGCTTTGCCTCTGCTCCCAGGCTGCCGAGGAGCAGGGATGCTTGCTCTCTCTTTCATCCGATTCATGTGCTGTTGGTGTGGGACTGTGAAGCCTTCCCCCAGCACCTGGCTCCCCATGTTGAGTACCTGACTACAACTGGGGAAGGAGTTTGCAGCACCAGGCTTCCGCAGGACCTCATCCAGAAGAGACCTCTCAAAATAAACGCTCTTTCTTGACGTTATCCTCTTTTACAATGCGCCATACTTTTGCTCTTGTATAAATATGTGCCGTATTTCCACCAGGAGTTATTGCTGTTATATATTTTACAGACACTTTACTGTCATCTAAATGGTTTATTTTATTCCCACAGCTAGGAAAAAACTACAAAAGGAATTTTGTAATCTGAATGTGATTGTGGGCAGAGAGTAATGTTTTGAAAAGGATCTGAGAGTAAATTATATCACTGCTTTATTGTGTTTAAGGAGACTTTTCTATTGTGCTAGGAGTTAACATTACTTCTCAAAGTTATTAACTGGATGTGGTTTTATTATGACTGTGTGTTTTGTCAATATATGACTTTTTTTGTTAGGTTTCTCGGTGCCAGATAGGCTGCAACTTTGGCACCGTTGAAGTTTAAATATGTAAACTCAGCTCGTGTTGAAAGTTTGTTTAGGTTTTACCTCCCTCTCACATGCAGCGAATATAAAGTAAACATTTTTTTCCCTGGTTGGCTATTTATAGAGGGGCTTTCTTTGGGTGCAGTGCTGTTATACTGTGTTGTTTTGACAACTCATATTTGGAGAATCAGACTCCAAATATTTGTAAAGCCTTATGAGGTAGCTTTTGGTGGAGATGGAAGTTCTGTTGCTGAGGTGACCTTTCAAGCTGCCACTGAGTGAGTTTTCTGGCAGAAGGTTTGGTGTGAGGGACAGAATCTTCATTGCCTCCCCAGGAATGCCAGGGCATCGCCTCTGAACAGCAGCAGCCAAAAACATGGCTGGATCCAGCAGTGACAGCAGAAACACTCAGCACTGCTGCCCAGCTAGCTCCTCTTCAAAATAGTACAGATGGTGCTTTTTATAAATATACATACGTGTGTATATATATATATAATGCCAGCACATAACATTCTGTGTGTGTGAGTTTTCAGGTGTTTGTTACCATTTTCTGTTTTTCAACAAGATGTTGAAGCCTCTGCATCTGCAGAAAAATAAACTACTTTAGCAAGGATAACTCATGGAAAATTAAAAAATCTCAAACAAATCCAGGCACTAAAGTAATGCCCCTCCCCTTACTGAATCACAGAAATGTACCCACCATGGCAGAATTTATCATTAACCCAATTTCAGTTTTTTATGCCTGTGTAGGTATCTTGAATAGCCATCAAGAACTGAGGAAATATTAAAACATTTTTTAACAGCAAAATCAAAATGTCAGTTGATGTCCAAGTGGTATAATTTCTCTGTTTGGAAAACAATGTGGTCTTAAAAGCTTACCTGGATAAAACGAGGATTATTGACAGGAGCAGCACTTTCCTCGAGCTCTTCTGCAAAAAATACAAAAAAAATCTGTTCCTGGCATCTCGTGCTGAATTGTAGCGTGAGTTTCTTGTTAAAAGTAGTGGGGTTTAAACTCCTTAGGAAGTTATATGTGTTAAGTAGTTTTAGGAGCATTATAACAGTAAATGTAGTAGATCTATTGCAGATTCAGCTGCCACTTGTATGGGTTGGTAGAAGCAAGAGAAACTGCGAACAAGGGAGGACTAAAGAAACTATACTTTGTTCCTGAGTGTGTGTGTTTTGGTAACAGTAATTTCACAAGGCACGGGTACTGAGTAGTTTTTCGTGCCAGCATAAGCATGGGAAAAGAGCTCTAGGAGTCACTGGCTGGTTTATTGGGGTTTTGCTGGCATTTGTAATTCCTTTAGCTGACAAGGGTAATGGGCAGGGAATCAGCACATAGTTTTCTTTAGCAGGAAGTAATGCAATGTGAAATGAAACAAAACTCCACTTTTATTCAAGGAATTGACTTAAATATGCGGTTTTGCGTCTTGTCCATTTAATGAGCTGTTTCTGTGCATCTTTGTTTCTATAGCATATCCATATGGGCCTTAATTACCTATTGTTAATTCTATATGCACACTGTATGGCCGTCAGATGGGCTATAGAGCGCTTTTATCTGGCCTCCTTGGGAGCCACAGGTACCTCAGCACCAGTACTGTCAGTCCAGATGAAAGAGCCTGGCTGGGGTGGGCACACGGGGCTTTGATCTCCTGCAGCCGCCCGGCTGCCGCCAAGGGATGCCTCTGAAGAGCGATTTAAAAGTTGCATTTGTGCAACATCAATTGAAGGGGCTGCACAGCTCATGCAGTGAGGAGCTCTTTGGTGTACAGTCCCGGACAGCAGCCGGGAGAGGCACTCACCTTCCTCCCATTGCACCAGTATCGCGGGTCTGCCTTTAGCATCACCTGATTTTAACTCAAAGCATTGGGCCCATGAAAGCTGATTTGGTTTACTGTTTACTTATCTTCTCCCTCTCTGATCACATGGTTAAAAAGACCATACATTTGCAGTATGGATTTATTGGACTCTTCAGTATTAAATATCAAGTGCCAGTGTGGACCACATAAAGTAAAAATATTACATTGTGTGTGCAAGAGAAGCTGCTTCAGAGCCAAGCTGATGTGATCCGTGCAAGGATCAGTAGATCTCCATTACTAAATAAAGTGCTATCGTGAAGCGTAATGTGCTCCTGTGAATTACTCCATTACCTGGTAGGGTTGATGTTGATGTGGCTGCTTATGCTGCTCTTGGCCAAGCTGATTTTTGTGTATCGTAGTTTCCAATTTGAGCCAACATTCATTTTTCTCAGATGTCTGTTTCAAAGTGTAAATTATTTTAAATAAGAATATACTTTGGAGTCTCGGGAACAAACTTCCTTCATTATCGCTGTTTTCTCTGTTTGCTGGCTGTCTCAAAAGAAGTTGTCTGTGCTCACAGGCATTACAGGCAGGAGAGCATAGGGAGGCATCTCCCCCTTCTGCACCTGTATTTTAGGAGCTCTTCTGTCCTGTGATTTACATACATGTTTTAACTAACAAATAGAGCTGACACGGGATAGAGGGAGGATCCAGAGCTCACACCACAGCCCAACACACAGGCTCATCACCTGCAATGCCCCTCTGGCATGGGTACTGCAGGAATAAGCGTGTTTTTATTATGGTAATACTTGACAGCGACACTTACACATTAGTTTTCAGAGGTAAGTTGACTATAACCAACTCCCACACAGCCGTAGCAAAAAAGTAGCATTCATATACCAGTAGAAAAACACTTTCACAGTTGTGTGCACCATATGTATATATATCTGTGTTTGCACAGAATCCCTTTGATACCTAAGGAAAAGGTCTTGCTGTAGAAAAGCAGTATACACCTATTAAGACTCTACTGTATCCCAGCAAATAAGAAAAAAAATAATCCCCTGATTTCTGTAAGTATTTTAATTCCATTTATGATGCTTTTACAAATGGCTTTATTATTAACAGTCAAGGGATTAAGTAAGAATAACTTTTTATAAAATGAACTGTGAGTGTTCCATAGTGCATTCTTGGGTCACTTCCATGAAAGCACAATGTAAACTTCGTGATGTCCTGGAAGCCTTCAGTTTAACAGTGGACTTCACTTCAAGGCCATACAGTTCTACTGTGTGTGAAACTGTTATTCAATTTATTTCCTCTGAATATATCAATGTGGTGAGTATTAAGCTCGCAAGCATTAAAATGTGAAGGTTTTCCTGTTGGCTCATGTGTCTCAAGCCACAGATGCTGTGGGTACGTGACTGCTTACCACATTCCCCTTTGTAGGCAGCAGGAGCCCAGAGTTTCATCCATGCTGTTATCAGGGCTGGCAATGCTGTGTATGTCTGAGACAGAGAGCTGGATTTCAGGGGGAAAAGACCTTGAATATTTATCATCTCTAAGGACACGGCTTATTTATGTTATTTGAAGACCCTCCTATCCTGCTGACTCTTTACCATTTGCGGTGAGGACAAGGCTCGTGCTTCACCGCACTTTCAGAAGTCTCTGTATTGACAACACAGGGCCCTGCCTGATCCTTTCCTACTCCTGGGCCAAAACCGTCAGAGAGAATTACAGAGTTTTAACTAAAACTTTTTTTCTTGTCCTCACTATTCCTGCTTAGTGGAATGATGCTGCAGAGAATAATAAAATTATGGAGTTTAAGGTATGATATTTTTTTTTTACGTAATGCTAATTCTTTAGAAACAAAGTCCGTTGTTACTGAAGAGTAACACCATTGGTTTCTTTCCATCTGAGCAGTTTCAAGATTGTATTTATAGGGCAGTATTTCTAATTATCTTGCACAAGTTCAACTTTGAATGAATCGAAATGGATACAGTTGGCAAATATTCCAAAACAATTCGCTTGTCTGACTCTTGTCTAGTTCCCAAACCAATCAGAGAAACATGAAAATGTCCTGTCTGATACTGAATTTGTCTTACGAAGAAAAAGACTTTTGTGAGAACACACTGTACACTCTCAAGTAAAGTGGAAATCAGTGTCTCTAGCCTTCTCTGGTTCTTTTGCTAGGTTTAGTGTTCTGTCATTGTCATAAAAGATGTTAGCAGAGGGGCTGCTTGTGTCAACAAGCTGTTGGTGTATTAGTCACCATGACTGGCTCTTGCCAGGACTAGAAAAAATGGTGTTTGAAAATATTCTCTATTGCTGGAGGATAAAGATTATCCTCAGTGTTGCTTCCATCAGTGCATTGAACTGATGGAAGCACTAGTGAGAGATGTTATGGTATGAAAGCCACCACTGCAAGTTGGGTCATGGATGCACTGCCAAAATGGATTTACAAAGATGAAAGAATTAATGTCCTGAATGTTTTCCCAAGCTTTCCAAGGATGCTGCCTCTAGAGGCCTGACCTATAAAGAATCTATGTAGGAGCTCAGTGATTTTTCTGCATGTGATGTATGGATTTTTTTCAGGTCTACAGACTACTAAAGATCTTAAGAAGTAAATAGAAAAACAAGTGTTTTTTTCAGTGGGCTCAATTTTTATGCTGAAGCTCTCGCCTTCTCAAGGAAAAAAATAGGGACCTATATTACTAAAAGTTTGAAAACATCTTCAGAAACAATAGGCAGCATTGGTGGTAGACTGATAATCAATGCAAATGCCAAGAATATGAGAATAACTCATTCAATTCATCATTTTAATACTGAAAAACTATCTTCTCCTAAAATTCTACTGTGATCAGGTAGGAGTAGAAGTGCCTTCTATTTAAGTAATTTCAGAGAAGGAGTTTATGCTGAAGCTGATAAGGGAAGTTTTTCCCATCAAGGGGAAACTTATTGGCTGCTGGCAGGTACCAGCATCACCCTTCCTCCACTGATTGTCTAATCTCAGCCTCCACAAACATTTTCTGCCCTTTACTGCTGGTTTGGTAATTGGTTCTGGGATGGGTAATGATACATAGAAAATGGCTGAGCAAAACTTCAAACACCAGTTTTATTGAAGACAACTGACCAGCCCTTTTTACACAATGCGCAGAGCACTGAAAATATGCCATGGCAGTACACCACTGGCTCCCTATTGAACTCCAGTTTGACTTAAATACCTTCATTTGTTAATAATAAATTTGTTAAGAAGGTTAGATACCTTCTAAAACTGCAGAAGCTTGCTCACAAATAACTGTTGTTTCTTCAGGACCTAAAGAAACTTCTCTCTTGTACGTCATGCTTGTATGTACAAGAAGGTAGTTTTGTAACCTGGTTTAAATCATGGCAAGTATGTGGCACTTAGGGCTTAGTGATGGACTTGTCAGTGTTAGGTTTATGGTTGGAATTCATGATCTTAAATGTCTTTTCCAACCTAAACAATTCTGTGATTCTGTGTTTCTGTATTTCTTCTCATATCATTCATTGTTCTTTCCCACGAAGCCACATATGGCATCATTCCCACTTCAGTCATCTTAGCAAATAATTTCAGAAGTCTCAGGGTTGTAATGAAGCCTGACACTGGTATAGAGTAGTCTCATTTTAAAGTTTTCATCCCTTATAATGTACTTTGTCTCAATTCTCCTTTTTAATTTTAGTCCATTTTACCTATATACATTCCTTCCACAGCGTTGGTTGATCTCCACTCATCATGCTGGTCTCAACCTTGAAATACTTGCTTTACACGGTTATACCATATCTCTTTTCTTTATAGCACATTGTTTACTTCAATGTTTCTTCTGGGAATGAACTTTTCTGAAATACTGGTTTAATTATGGTTTTAATTATGGCTTCAGAAATTTGTCTTCTATTTTTTGATGCAGTATTTGAGGAAGTGTCTCATCAGAGGAGGTCTAGTGTGCAGTGCCTGATGATGATTATGCCTTTAACTGTTTTGGTATCTTTTACACATTGTTTATATAGGTTGTACTTGACCAGATTTTGAGACTGCTGAGAGAAAATTTTAATAATAGGGTTTGCTAAAGTCTGAGTACGTTGCTGTCCTGTCCATGAGGCCAGTATTAATCTTGCAGATACTACTTTTCTTCATCATCGTGATCTCTCATTATTCTGTAATAGCATCATTTTTATCCTGTTCATATCCTACCTAATTATTAGTAAGTACAAATCCTACAAAACAATAAAAATCACAGAACAGTTGAGGTTGGAAGGAACTCTGAATTACTTTCTGTGTGTCTAATTGATTTTTCTGTTTCTAGTTGTTGTGTTCTGCACTTGATCATTACTCTCCTATCATGCTGGTTTGGACTATTTCTCTTAATTCATCAAACTAATTTTGATTTCTGAATCTTTCAAATAAGCCACTCGGACCATATCGCAATTTGGTGTGCATTGGATTAATAAGTTTATTCTCTAATCAAATCAGACTTAACCAAACATTGCAGAACCTACAGGTATGATGCCATCACAGGTTGACAACCAACATTTGGAGGAGCTGGCATGTTCAGGTACATCATACTGGCAGTTAAAACACTTAGACTGGAGCTTCCAGCTTATATTACTGCAAAATACTATTTCACGCAGAGGTTTCTGTTTCCCTTGCAACCATGCAGTAAATACTTCTGCTTAATATTTTTAAAACTCTTCTTGGCATCCACCTTAGACTCTGTTAATGTAGACTGTATTTCCCTCTTTTTTAATGAGAATGTCATCAGCAAAGGTATATAAAAATCTTGCTAAAGTCAGTATATATTTCCCCTATTGCTCCCTCCCTTATCCATGAGGCCAATTATCTTGTCAAAGAAAAAGATTGAATTTGTTTGGTGGTTTATAACCTTATGAACCTGAGATGCTTATAAATATTTTAATCATTTCTTCCATTATCTCTCCCAATATCAAAGTTTGACTAGTCTATAATTTCTTCCTGTCTCCTTTTTCCCCTGTCTTTGCAGATCCTCAGGGATCTCCTCTGTGCTCCATGAGCTGTCAAAGATGGTCACTAACTCTTTACTGCTTTATCCTGTTGCAATGAACTGTTACACCATCAATTAGGATTTTGAGACTGGTTTCAATATAAAGTACTGGGACATCAATGAGGTTTACTTATGGCAATTATGTTTACTGTTGGAGACAGTTTAACAAACAGTTATCAGTACCAATTGATAGGTTATTTCATGTAACATCAATGGTTGAGGGAATTAAATGTGTGTATATGGGTCTAAATAAACAATTTTTTAATCTTAATTTAGGGAGTTGGCTCATTTATGTCAACTACACAGACATATTAGTGCAACATTTAAAGTGTATCAAACAATAAAATACAGAATGTACTGCATCAAGTTAATTTCATGCACCTTCACCTCAGGCTGATTGGTATAAATTAAATGTAATCTTAATGATTTTATGCAGTCAATATGTAATGCAGAATCCTGTGGTTTCACTGGTAGAATTGTCGTTAACTATTTTTGCTGCTGAAAGTTTACTGTGTATTTTGACAGTCTTGGTTGTCTGAAGTACCCATTGAGGCTTGAAAAAAATGAGGTACGTTTTTTAAAGTTGGTGGGGTGTCATACCCTTCTATCCCATATGCAGTTGTGGATCCCCTTAGGTGATCAGTGTCTGTGTCTTGCAAACCTTATTATTATTATTTGCCTTTGGAAGCAGATTTGAGTCTGTTTAATCTGGTCTGTTATGGTTCCACTGATGTGGACATTGCCCATGGAGCAATTGTCCTCCATACAGCTCATGTGAGCAGTTTGCCAGTGCCTGCTTCTGGGAGTAATTTTTGGAGCATCTCAAGAGTGATGTCTCAACTGATGCATTATCACGGTTAGACCATGCTGTTGCAGTTCTGGTTGTCTTAAACAACTGCAAAGAGAAAAGGTGCCAGGACAGGGGAAGATTTATATCTAGTAGTCCATCCTGTATACTGTTCATGTCAATTATTATTTAGAATTTACCATAAATAAAGTTAATAAATGTTTTAGTGAAATATTGTCAGTATTGCTTTTTAAAAACAACTGCTTCTCCTGTTGTGCAACAAAACTTGTGTCTTGCCCCAGAGTCTTCAGTGGTGTAGGTTAGTCTGATGTTATCTGGCACAAAGAAGTGTGTACAGTCACGTTTGTGTGTGTGTATATATGCTAAAAAAATTCGTTCGATTTCCATTATAATATTATTTTGTGCACTACAAAACTGTGGAGTGGCATTGCTGCCAGAACACAGACAATGCTTTTATCACGATAAATACCCTAGCAAGAGTGTATTCTTACTGCAAACAAAGACGTTGCAGTAGTGTTGCAGTGCATTGTTCTTGCTAACTGAAGACTCTCAGAAATCAGTGGTGCAAGCACCACACTTGTTTTAATGAGAATTTGCTACTTACTAAAACATTATGAATATTAAATACTTTTAGTAACAAGCTTTATTTTGCAGTTACATGTTTTTTCATACGGAACAGATATCTCAGAACTTGAAATTAATGGTTACCATGGTTTGTTGTCATGCAGTTTAGAAATTTTAGAGGAACCTACAAAAAGGAGCTAGGTTTATTGTTCTGCAGGATTTTTATCATAAACATTTAAAATCATGTTTGTCATTGAACTGTTGTCTTAGTTCTCTGTCCTTGCAGGGTAAAGATTTGGAAAAATTGAAGTTAGGACTCCTAAAGACCCCTTGTGTAAAAGGGTTTTCCATATTATGTAAAAGAAACATCCTTTTAAAATGCTTTCATGAATGCTCAGCTGTTGCAGGTAACATGTGCCACAACCACATTTACCCTTAATTTGGCTGGGGGAGCTCCCAGCCAAAGCCTTGGCACCACTGGTCATGGCACAGCATCACTACAGACCTCCAGTAGTGCCTTTGGGGTATTTACACTGTTTTATTCATCTCTGCTCAGAGAGGAGTGGAGTGAAGTGGAGAACTGAGCCTCAAGAGGTAAAAATCTGCCATGGGATCATCTCTGCTTTAACAGCGGAGCTGGAGCTGCTATTGGTAACACGGGAGACTCAGACAAGATACTGCATTACGAAGCAAAATAGGAGAGAACATTTTTTCCCCACAGATCTTTAAAAATGAGTGACTCTTTTAATTTTGCATTGTCAAGGAAAGACAGAGAAATGAAGTAATATTTTTACTTCAGTGATTTAAAACAATTTAATCTGTGGATAAACTCAACTGCAGCTCCACTCCACTGCAATTGAAATAAAACATTATGAAATATAAAATACTCCATACATGCACCACTAAGATTAGATAGTCATTAGGACTGAAATATTGGCATCCTGTTAATTATTGCATTGCAAATGTTTGAGGGAGAAAACACATGTTTTTTCCTCAAATGAAGTCCAGCAAATTAAAACCTGAACTAGAAGTGATAACTTCAAATATGATTTATTTTGCAATAGACATACAGAATAACCCCACAGAGATTGTCAACAGTCAAACAAGAGCAGTGATAAAATGAAGGAATCTCACTAGCTGACTACTTTATCTTATTTGCTCTAATTAATGCCAAGTAAACAGCTTGTTTTCCGTGGGACTTAAAATTTTGTCTTAAAAGGGAGTGAACAGTGTGCTGCTACTGCAGGGAAATGTGCAGAGGAGATGTATGTGGCTGGTGATGACTCTGGCAACCTTTTGATTTTATTTAAGGGCTGTCCCTCTTCATCCACTGTTGATGGGATGAGAGGGTGCATCTTGCAGTGGCTTCCCCAGCTGCTGCTAGCATTTCTGTTGGTTATAAAATTGTGAACTGGGATGTAGCATGCTTTAAACTGCTGCAAACCATACACATTGTCCTCTGCTGTTGCTTTCTCAGTTTCTGCTGGAGCATCAATGGGATGAGACTGAAAATACTACCATTTTATCAGTAGAGCTGCCGATTGTGGGAGGGAGTGGGAGCAGGTACTCCCCATGCCCCTCTGAAGGAATCCGCACCTATGTGCCCATCTGCTGGCATTGCTCTGCCATGTGCAGGGCTCAGAGAAAAGCGGGGGACAAATGCTTCCAATTGGCAGGTGTAAATTGAACACTTGTAATAAAAAGCTGATTTTGGAAGCACAACCCGCTTGCACTGCTTTGGGCCACTGTCCTGCCCTGTCCTTGCCTTGATCAAGTTGCTGATTTCCGTGGGAGTGTTTTGGGGGTAGGAGAAGGGATTCCTGTCCTAAATGATGGAGGTGAACTTGAAACCTTGAACCTGTTGACAGCAGCACTTACCTGTGGCATGTTGTCCTGGCCCATGGGTTACAGGGTGCTCTTTGATCAGGGGATGGTAAACA
>JAUMJL010000346.1:1327500-1335000 GCA_033558185.1 Dromococcyx pavoninus | reverse complement strand
GAGAGTGCCCTGGCAGGCTCCAGGACAGCCCCGGCACTGTCACAGAATTAAGGCAAGATATCCAAAGGCTGGTTGTATGATCATTGCTTTAATTCCTTGTATTTCTGAAACATTTCCTTTCTGTTATGCTTATCTGCCCTTTATAGGCTTGGTGAAGTGTTTCTAGATATATTTTTTTACGAATTTTGCTTCTGCATGCCCATCGTATTTTCTTTGCAGTGCCTGGATAGCTTGTTTGCAAAGTTTGCTTGGCCACAGGGTCCCATGGGGCTGGATTCAGGACAGCATATGCATGCAGCCCTTGAAACCATGTCAAATAGTCCCCAGATCCTAAAAGGTTGGCTACCCCTGAGATAAGGCATCAAGTTTAATGGCCTTGATTTTTCTTTTAAGTGTTTATTTTTATAATACCTGCATGAAATGTCAGCGTGCTTGGAGCAACTGTATTAAAGTTGTTTATATAATTTGGAGGGAGAGGGGGTTCTGGTGTGCCAAAGATGGGGGTTTTATTAAAAAAAAAAATGGAGGGATAGAAGATTCATTTTTATCACATTTAATCTTGCAGAAAATATTTCAAAGAAACTCTACAACAGTAGAGGAAAATGCAGCAAAAATTATGTTTTTATTGCACGGTTAGACTAAACAGTCTTACATCGATTACCATATGCTGTCATATCCATAGTCACATAAATATTTGGTAGCAAATAGTCTCATTTGCAGAAACATTTTTCTGTTTACATTGCAGTTACCTATATGAAACATATTGCACATTGAAAGAATGAGCAGCATGGTTCCTCCTGCTGTGTCTCTTTGTGCCTGTAATTAAATCAATGTTTTGATTAACATCAATATTGCTAATCATGTAAAAATAATGACTGATTTTTTTTTAATTGCTTTTTTTAAGAAAAGGAAAATAGGGAGCTGACTGAGAGTTAGGAGTGTCTGCCCGTCAAGGGATCCGTGGTGTGCAGAGGCTGGGAGCTCAGCTGCAGGGCTGGGGGAGCATCCACCTCCCCAGTGCCCAGGGTCCCCTCAATATGGAGTGCTTCCTATGGTCAGTTTTGGGTGAGCCCTAGGAAAAAAATGAAATAAAAAGGGAAAACAAATGCTGTTTTGATTTTAATTAAAAACTGGATAACCAGATGTCAGTAAAGAAAAGCCTAAAGAGTGTCTGGCCAGATTAAAAAAGGAAAAAAAAAAAGAGAGAGAAAAAAATTAGCTTGCAGACATTATCATCCCTTTAGGAAGAAAAGTCAGAGTGAGGGTTATACAATGAAAAACCTGTCATCACACTAACCTTTCACAATATAAAGGCTGTTTAAAGTGAGACAGAAGAAAAAGGAAAGTTTTGTGAAGATTACTAGGAGGAAGAAGAAAAAAAACCAAAAAAAAAGAAGCGTGAGATCTGACCTCCTATCTCTTTTTGGTCTTTTTTTCTTTTTCTCCTGTAGCCATGGATGGCGGCTTTCGTATGCAGTGCGGGGTGAGAGCCTCGGTGGAGGGCCGGCCGCGGGCTGGGTTTCAGCGGCTTTGCCATGGCCCCCACGGCACTGAAGGGAGGCCAGGGGTTCCAGTACAGTGGGTAGGGAAGCGGTGCTGACAGCCTGGCCATCCCCTGGGACCCTGCGCTTTGGAAGAAGACAGAAGGGAGCAAAACCACCCTCCGGAGAGAGGAAACAGGGCCTGATGGGTCAATTCACCAGTCCCATATGTGCTGAAAAATAAAAGTTTTGGAGCGCACAAGTTGGAAGCAGAAGCATAACGGGTGTTTTTCAGAGCAGCGGGGAACGGGGAGATCTTTTGGCAACTACAGTGTGTGGGATGAGCATCACCTCCTCGCCTTCTGCCACAGTGACAGCCAGCACTGACACAGGGGTGGTAGTGGGAAGGGATCTTGGGATGATGCTAGTGGCCAAATCTAGGAGTTTTTTAGATGTACTTTTTTGTTGACATCCATTACTTTCCCCTGTCAGAGGAGAAGAGTTGTACAGAAATTCAACTCTGGCCGAGCCTGCAATCAAAGAATCATAGATTCATAGAATCTTACGGTTGGAAAAAACCTTTGAGATCATCGAGTCCGTCAATCCATGTAAGGAAGCCCAGACTTAGGTGCAGCCTCAGACAGCCAGGACTTTGTGAACATTGTTTAACCTTATCTTCATGCTCAGTAGTACCTTTGTCATTGTGTCTAATCATGTTTGTGCCATTTGGACATTGCCATCTTTATTGGAGTGAGGGGAAAGCAGGCACCACTTGGCAAATCCCATTTTAGGACTATAACTATGTTGCTTTGGGGGTCTCCTGTATTTCAAGGTGAAAGCATCCATGGGCTTAGTGTGAAGTCAGAGCTTGGAGGTAGAAAGACAGATGGAGGGGGAACAGCTCTGGAGGAGGGCAAAGGGTGCCCTGCCAGGAGATGCTGGCAGGGAGTATGGGTGGGACAGAGGAAAGATCACAGTGCAGAGGCTAGGGTAGATGTTTTTTTCCGTAGAGACGAGGCTTCTCCAAGTGCACCACAGGCTTTTTTTATCCTTTTTTTTTTCTGTCTCAGTTCCTGTAGAAGTAAGGCTGATGTGATCATGCTGCTAGGTCCTTCTCATTTCCTTTTCTCCAGCTACTTTTGAGTTTGATGAATGATCTCTGCCTGGTTTCACCAAGGGCTAGGAACATGATTATATTCCTACAAACCCCAGGAAAGCAGGTGTCCATGAGCAGAACAGCCTGCAGCAGTGTTTCCTCTTCAGGGACATGGGTGTTGCAGACCCTTTATGGATGCTCAGTCTTGGGAGAAGACTCAATTGTAGATTGGTAGGCATCAAATCTAATGAATAGACACACATCTATTAACTGCAATACTTGTAGAGCAGCTCTCCAATAGCTATGAAGGGATTTTACCATCCCCTTTGCAGAAATGCTTCACTGTAGGATGTTTCTGCCTTACCCTACTCCTCCCCACTGAAAGATGCTGGAAAGATGACCAGATGTCATGGTGTTCTTCAGTTCGATCAACCGTCCAGTGTCTTTTTTGGTCCTTTTACAAAGGAAGTGGAAACCCAAGCTTAAGTGTGTGTTTGTCTGTCTTATAAATAATGCATTTGGGAAGTGTTAAAGGGGGAGCTACAAGTGAAACTGCCCTTCAGTAATTCAAGGCTATGAATCATATTTTCTGTTGTTTGTGTATACTAAAACTGTCTTAAGGAATCAGGAGCAAGATGGTTTGTGCCACTTTATTACGATATTTTAGAAACAATTTTATTTACCCCATTCTTCTGTGTGTGTGTTTCTTCCTGTTTCCTTGTCAGCTGCCAAAACAGGGTGAATCCTGGACCTGCAAAAACTATGAGCTTTCTTTTCATAAGGAACTTACAGGTTGCTTCGAGTAACAGGTGGCTTGAATAAAATCTTCAGAAGAAATTATATAGGTTTTTTTTGGCCAGCACAGAGATTCTGTTCCTAGTATTTAAACCCATCACAGATTGACTCAAGATTGCTCTTGGTCAAGCAGGCTCACCTCTGCTGAAGAGTCTGCACTAATGATGGGGTTGATGGAAATTTTTGGATGCTGGTACTCATGGTATGTGTTCTGCAGTGAGAAATATTAGTACTTTAGTGGGTGCAGGGAGAGCATTTGACTGTGTGGAGTTGGGTACTTTTTTTGCCATTAGAATTTGTAAGTGAACACTTCTTCAAACTATTACTTTGTATGCTGATTCGACTTAAAAATTAAAATTTCCTCTAGCATAAACACAATTTTCACTTTCTTTTAATTTAGCCTTTCATGTTTTGAGAGGAGGTATCTACTAGTTGTCTCTTAACCATTCTGTGATCTAGCATTTAAGACAAAAATATATAAAAACATAAAGCAATACTTAATGCTACTGAATTGCTCTCCTCAGACATTATCCCAACGTTTTCCAAATTAGCAGAATTTTTAAATTTTATTTTCTAGAGGATTAGATTGAATTGCTTTGGGTTTGTATCTGCCTCAACTCCTTGTTTGCTACATTAAGTTCACCTCAATTTCACTCGTACATAAATGCACAGCCCTTTTGCTGTTTTGTTTGCTCAGCCGAGGCTGAGTTTGTCCCCTGAACCAAGCACATTGCTAAGGATTGCTTTCCACCCAGTTTCACAGTGCAACTTACAAATGTGGAGAACCATAAAAATATCTGGTGCAATACGTTGTTTTATGGCAATCCACATGATTTAGTCCACTTCAACTTCACTGTAGGAATAAAAAGTTCAGTTTATAAGGATTAAATATGGAAGGACTTATTTCTGTTATAAAGATTTTCTGACAAGCAAAAATATAATGCTTTTTGAAAACCTCATTAGAAAATCAATTATACCATGACACTTAATGTTGTGTTATTTACAAGCAGTATGTCTTGTTGGGAAAAAATGCTATAAAAATTCACACTTAATACAGAAAAATGTTAGAACATAAAGAAGAGTTAGGTTTCATTATTAGCATGTTCAAAGTAGCAATTACCAAATACGAGTTTATGCTCAATCAAGAGCAGCAAAAAATATCTGCTCACAGGAGTGACACAAAGTATTGCATGCTCAAAGGGAAAAAGGCAGAGACCCTTTAAGAGCAAACAATAATGAGTTTATTTATGGATTTGTTTTTATGCACAGTGCACTGATCCTACACATCCTCCATCTCTTCTTGTTTTTCCTACTTACACAGACCTTGATATCTCTGGTTTTAAATGTCTTCAAAAAGAAAAGATTAAACTGACTGACACTTGCCAAATGGCTACTAGGAGGATGTGGTTGCTAAACCAACATTTTTGCTTTGAAGAAAGCATAGAACTGAACTATTTATTTTTGTCCAGGTTTAGGACCTAGTTGAGATGCTGATGCAATGTACTCTGTGTCTGATACTCCATATCAGTTGTATGCGTCTAGGGTTCAACTCTAGTGTCTGTCTTGCAGGCCTGGGTCTGACATGAAACGTGATTTTCAAATTAAATTTTAAAAAAAAGAACGCACCAAAACTAAACCTTGAAGATTTCACTTTAGTAAGGAATAGTCCTAGTTTACATTTGGTCGGTCTAAGTACACATTTTTTTTTATGGCTAGAAAAATCAATTATTCAATTTATGTGCTGCTAATTAGAAACATATAAAATAAATTTTTGATTTTTTAAAAACTGGAACAGTTTTTAGAACTGAACTTGAAAAGTAAAATGCTCGACTTGAAGTGGAAAATTTATTTGTCATGCAAATATGAGCAAGATGCAGCTGATCTATTGTACACTGCATCATTCATATGGTAAATACAAAAAATAAATTTCTATCTGAAATTGTTGTCCTAAATGGCCTGCAATCTGAGTTTATATCAGATGCAGAACTAATGATGCTTATTTGCTGCAGAGAAGAAATGAAAATGTATAACTACATGTTTGTGTGTGTATTTCTAGCAGAAAATAAATATTACGTATTTTCATCTTCCATTCTACATAATGCTTGGAGTAGTTTATTGTATATATTTATAAAGTTTCCATGTTTTCTCTGGTTTATAAGTTAAAAATCCATATACATGCATACCTTTACTTTAGCATGAACATTTAGCCCATGAGTAGTACCCTTTGGCTGTAATGAAAATGAGGGAACGTGACTTGAAGCATCAGAGTAGCACTGGAGGTAAGACTGACCAGCCTGTAGTTCCCAAGGACCTCCACTTGAAGACAGGAGCTATACTTGCTTTCTTCTAGTTTCAGGTATCTCCTTATGCACAGTATGTAGTTCTGTAATTTGATTTAGCAGTAGTAGTAGTAGTAGTAGTAGTAGTAGTAGTAGTAGGTATGTGTACGCTCTGGAAGGGAATGTTTTAAGTGGGGCACTTCATGAACTCTTCATTTAATTAATTTCTTAGTGTAATACTCACTGAGTTGAGTTTATGGTCTTAACATTTTGGAGACATTAAAAAGCATGCATTTAACTGAATTTTCAAAACATTTATCCATAAAGACAGGGCAAGAGAAAAAA
The DNA here is from genome assembly GCA_033558185.1 of Dromococcyx pavoninus. Taxonomy (NCBI): domain Eukaryota; kingdom Metazoa; phylum Chordata; class Aves; order Cuculiformes; family Neomorphidae; genus Dromococcyx; species Dromococcyx pavoninus. Next base: position 1,329,004 of record JAUMJL010000346.1, on the reverse strand, counting down.
ATAAACCTGCTGCTTGGGAATGATTGGTCATTGTTTTTCAGGTTTTCCATAGGCAGCCTTTTTATAGAGAGACATCTCTGTTTAGTTTTAAGCAATTATGAGCATGATTAACGTAGTCGAAGATGTTTGGAATCTTATGATTGCATCAAGTGAAATCCTTAGCCTTGACTTTGGGTCCTTGTTTCAGAAGAAGCTCAGGCAGAGCTTCATCGAGTGCCTGGTCTATCTTCCATGGGCAAAGAGATGGAGCTTATGTAACCTATGTTACTGTACTGGAGACTGGAATTGGCCTGATGTGTTTTGGGCTTTGCTCCTCACAATTGCATACCATTTTTTAATTGAAGCATTTCTTTAAGACTTACAGTACCTGTTCCCTTACAGGGTTAGACCTGATTTAAGTTTTATGAAAAATATTTTTTCCTTGCTATTGAGGAATGGCAGCATTGCCATTGCCGTACCGGGCAGAAAGATGCTTCCAGACACAAAGCCTTGCTAATCCAGTGTCAGCAGAACAAGGGAAGAGGAGGTGTTGGACCAGGATGTTGGAATGCTCAATTCAGAGCACAAAATGTATGTCCTGGGCTCTATCGCGGCTATCAACATTTGGTGTTAATGAAGACTTCTTGGGACCTGGTTGTTATTGGTGTTTTGGAGCAAATGGTTGTCTCTGGTTTGTGCAAATAAGTATTGACTTGGACTTTTTTTATTCTGTACAGTCTAGTCCGCAACTTCTGGCCAAATGTACGTTGGCTTTGTTGTGGGGCTGACTGCTCTTTGCAGTCTGTTTTTATTTGTATAGCAAAAATTCTTAAAGATTAATTTGAGTGTTTAGCAACCCACAACTCTTTTCCTCCCATATGAAGATAAGTTTAATAATGGATTACAGCTTTAGTAAACATTGTAGCTATTAAAATAAACTGTCCAAGTATACTGAGCTAAACAGTATAATAAATTTCCTTGCTCAGGGTACCACTGATGCACTAAATGCACACTTCCTTCAAGCATGAGTATTTTAGGAAGTGACAGCTTTGTAGGTTATATGGATTATGTTGAAAGATTCATTCTTACTTTTAAGAAGCTACAGAAGCTTCCGAAGTAGCATTGTGTATGTTTGTTATGAATAGACAGTGAGCAGTAATTTCATTTTTCTCCTTATCTTGACCTCTCCGCTCAGCCCTGAAACCACTTTGGTGCTACAGCATAAACCATTTATTTTTCCTTGCTTTCTTATGAGGAATCAACTCTTTTTTGTTGTTGTTGTTGTGTAAGACTTGAAAAGAAAAATGTAGTGTCATGTAAGATAGGATGAGGGCCAGATAAGACCAACTCTCTCCTCAAATTCATTAATCTTGATGTTGGAAAACTCAGATATCCTCCAGCAAAAGCAGGCAGTTAGTTTTATATGCTGGGACTAGACTTAAACTACAGGCTGAAAATTTGAGCCAAGACAGCTGAAATCCGGTTTTGTGTGTGCTACACTCATTCTTTCCCAGGCTGGCAGCAA
>JAUMJL010000346.1:1295000-1322500 GCA_033558185.1 Dromococcyx pavoninus | reverse complement strand
TGGCGGAAGAGAGCACTTCCCAAGTTTGAGGTAGAACTCCTAAAGAGAGATGGATGTTGTCCTTGGTTAAATCATCACCATGCGTTTGCCAAGCCTGTCCATCCCCACCAGCCTCACTCTAGGATCAGGAGTTCAATCCATAGTGTCAGGAGAGGAAGCTGTGCTTTAATCTTGGCACAAGTCTGAGATGATCAGTGCTGCATGACGGCCTGTTGGCAAACACGTGTGATAACTTTTCTTGATGGCTGTTGTTCATGTCATGGGGACATGTGCTGATGTGCAATAACAAGTATCAGTGCTTGGCATATGTTAAATTTAAAGGTGTCTTCCATTTGCTGTGCTTAGTACCATATTTTTCACTGGTTTAAAATGTTACTTCCCTCTGAAAGGAAGTTCAGAGTACACTTGACAAGGCTGGCGTGGGCTGAAGACTGGTGCAGCACAGACTTGAAAATTTGAGTTCAGAACACACAATACATGTGTTGTAGTAAACCATCTTTGTATCTGGTTGAGAGAATTTGCTAAGCTTATCTTTGCTTCTTCCCATATACTTATTTGAATAAGCTAGTTTCGTCATTCAGCTGGTTAGGGTTGTGTTTCCAAGGATCTCTTAATTTGTTTTTATGTATATATTGTATTTGGTATTAATATAAGTGTTTGCCAAACTAATTTTAGAAACAATCCAAAGGCAATTCAAAGTATTTTCCTGCTGGTTGTCTCCAGAAGCAGGCACTGCTGCCTTGTGAGAGCCAGCAAGGAGCACAGGAGTAGCATGATAGGGATACACAGCTGACCTCATCCCTGTTCCCGGCAGCACAGGAGGGGTCAGGGCTAAGCGGCGCAGCCTCAGCCTGGGCGGCTCCTGGATGCTGCAAGGACTGGGAAGATGAAGCGAAGAGATGAATTGTATCATCCTTTAACTTCAAGATCTGGTTTTCAATGCCAGCGACAAATATTTCTGATTAAAACAATTAAAGTTTTTATTCAGTTTGTTTATTACCGTCTTAGTAAACTGGAAAAAAGATTTGCAATAATAATGTAAATTTTTTTTCTGCTGCTAAGGGTTTTATTATTCTGTCCTTGCCAGAAAGCGCATTTTAAGAACTCAGATTCAAAATTAAATATGACCTCAGTGTTTTAAAATATAATTACGATAACTATCCATTTTGAAGGTTTTTTCTTTTACTTTTGACATATGGTCAATATACTTATGCCAGTTATTAAAGATCTTATTTTTTGCTATGCTAACTATTTAACATATTGCAGCTGCTATAGTAAATACAGACTGATGACAAGAGGTGTTGAGGAAGCATGTTACATGAACTGCTTCTTAGATTAAATTACTATAGTGTCTGTACGTGGGTAAAGAAAAAAATCCACCATACTTGATACGAGAAATTTATATTATTTATATGGAACAGAACATACCAATTTACAAGAAAGGCACTTAAGTGGGAAGCTTATTTATTAATGAGTGTAGTACACAAGCTAATGGGGTTGTAATGCAGATGCACCTAACGCTCAGAGGACACAGTCTCTGGGCACCACTCACTACTTCAAAAGAGAGAGGGGAGAAAGCATGCTTGAAAAATATTTCTGCACAATTCAAAACAGAATCAGGTAAAGTAGTTTGATCTGTCTCATCTCAGACAGAAAGATGGTCTATGAGCATCTCCATCTCTCCTGTCACAGAACATCAGTGAGGTTGCAGAGTTTCTTAATTTTTTCAAGCAGCAGATGGTCAGTGAGCACATCTCCGATTGTGGCAGCAGTGCACACATCAAGTCATCTGTCCTGATGGGAGATCCTGCATGTCAGGCATCAGATGAGCCTACGCTTGGTCCTACAGGAGATGCTCAAAGGACACAGACCGCATTACACCCAGACTGGGAAGCTACTTTGAAAAAGTCCTGATGAGTTGAATTCTTAAGAGGTTCCTGATTTATCTTCATCTTAATTCATTTTAATAGGCTGGAATATCTACAGGTGCTTTTGATTATAATTCTTGGTGCTCACTTTCATTTGGAATTCATGGACTAACGCACATCAAAATGGACATCCAAAGTCAGAGCCCAGTTCCAATAATTCAGCCTTAAGTTTTCCTCCTTCAGTTACCCCATGCGCCAGTGGAGATCAGAGACCTGCGTCTTGCAGTTTAAGGGTTGTAATGTGTGTTTTAACTGCCTTAGGTTTCTTTAAAAAAAAAAATTCATGCATAATTGAGATTATATTTAACTTAGATTTATAGGGAAAATGTAGATTTTACTTCAGATACCAGTTAGCAATGGGTTATTACTATGACGCAAGATTCTGAATAGAGCTGGTGGGGTTTGTGTACGAGGTGATGTTACGTGGCAGTTAGAGAGAGCTGGAAAACAGTGGGGGGAGCTGTGGTGAATACCCTAAAACAGCTAAGTGGAGAAGCAAAGGGAGTCTGGTGTGCGGTTTAAGGGTCCCCTGCAACCAGCCCTAACACAGTTAATTGCCTGTGATAAAACCGACCTCAGAAGTCTGATGGGAGAATTCTTTTATATAAGAAAAAAATGTTTTGTAACAATTTCTTGTAAGTGCTAAAATTAACTGACTTTCTTTTAACCTAATTATAGATAAAACTGATGATACCACCTATGCTTAATGTTGCCTAACATCTTGGGTGAGAGTGTGCTGCTGCTTATAACTTGGCTGATTTTTTGCTTTAAACTATTTCATGTGAAGCATCTGCTTAATCGTTGCTGGTTGAGGGTCTTTTGGGCATGTTCTTGATTTCCCTCATTCTCAATCTAGAGTAGCATGGTCCTTTCCAATGAGAAGATATACATAAATTGTTTTTATTTCTTTTTTTAAACAAATTTTCCAGTCATTCTGCTGCCAAATCCACTGAGTTGAAACAGAAAGAGGCCACTTTGATACCAGGAGTATTTTTGTTCTCCAAACACAGCCCAGCTGTGGGCCTTTGAAGAGTATCATTCATAGGGGTGGAATGGGTCTCTCTGGGGAAGGACTTCTCTGGGCTTGATTAGGACGAACACAAAGGTGATGCAACTTCACGTTGCTAATGAGCACCAGAACTAACTATAGTTTCTCTGACCTGCCTTGACTTCTGCTAGCATAAATGAGGTAGAAATTTGCAGGATGAAATCTAGAGATAATGAGAATTAGTCTGGAAAATATGTGGCTGGGATGGAAAGAAAGCAATACCTGAACTGGTGACCAGCACAGAAGTGGACTATGAATTCCACTGTAGAGCAGTAAGGTCAGACAACGAGTAGTACTGAGATGGTCTGAACAAAGTGAGTTAAGGAGAATGGGAAAGAGGATGAGTGGTGGTCAGGGTAGAAAAAGGGCAGAACACTGAAACTGAGCAAAGTCAGGAGAGGAGAGGAGCCTGGCATGGAATGGGCAATGAAGCAGGGCTTGGGGCATTGGGATGCACAGCAGAAGGTTGAGGTGGATGAAGAAGTATAACTCCTTAGTGGTTACCCATATAACTTACTGTGGTTTGAGCAGAGATCTTTGTCCATAATCAGATACATTTCTCTGAGAAGGCAGTAAATATGTTCAGGAGAAAAAGCCAAGATCATATATGGATAGCATTGTTTACTTGAACATGTTTCTTGTGTTCCTAGAAAAGTCCACCTCTCACTGATTGCTGTGTTTCCTCCATGGTCTCACAGTACTGTATCCCAGGGCAAGATCTTGTTTGAAATCTGTGTCTCTCTGTATAGGATTCCAATCAAAACTTTAATGGTACAGGGCAGTGAGTAACATTTAATGACCTTCAGTGCTATCACTTGAGTCTTTTGGGCATTGACATTGATTTTCCTTATCTTGGCATGTGAAGACAGGAGTCTAACTCCCTTCTCTAAAGTGTTTGCTGGTATGCACTAGTAGCACAGAATAAGCAGGCAGCGGCTTTCCAGGCATCGCAGCTGGCAACAGCGATGGGCTGCGTATAGTGCTTTCATAGCCACTCTCCGTTTTGTACCTGAACTTAACACCTTGCAAGAGGTGGAAAAAAGATTAGGCTATTTGGATACCTGTGTGTTTCACAATTTGATACCCAAATTTTTGTGCAGAAGCTTCTTTTTCAGGGTAAAAGAGAGGCACCTTTTTAACGTAGAATTTCTGACCTAGTCAGATCCGTAAGAATTTAAAACCTCAATAACCGATAAGAGCAGAACAGAGAAAATATTGCAAAGATTGTATGGCAAGGAATAAGTCTAAGTTCTGAGTTCTTGTACCCTTCAGTAAATGCATTGTTTTCATCTTAATAGGTCTTAGAAGGAACTGTGGTGGGGTCATTCAACAAGAATTGAGTATTATTTCCATTTATTGCATCACTCATCCTTTTTTAAATCTCTCTACTATCATACTTCATTTAGAAGAAGCTAAATTAAACTATGTAAGGATGTGCTTCTCCATGAATTTTAAACCTAAAATCTGCTTTGTTCATTCATTCAGTTGTGGGGAAAAAAATGCAACACAGTCGTAGGGCTATTTGAACTCTTTATTTGCCACATTTACAATATTAATAACACTGTTTCTAGAAGTTGTCACATCAAGTAAAAGATCTTCATTCCAGGCTGTCTTTTGGGGCCAAATTGAGACTGGATGCATGCATTTAATAAATTGTAGTCTCAAGTAGTCATTTTTGTAAATAATTAGCTTTGGTGAAAGAATAAGTTAGCATATTGTATGCATCTAATGTTGCAAGTGTACATACAGCAAACTTTCCTATTAATCAACAGTCGAGCACTGTAAGTTGGGTCTCATACATAATGAATTGTTCTTAAACCTCATGGGTTTCATTGATAGAAAAATAAGAGAAAACACAAGTGTAGTAAGCTTTTGAATAAAATTTAACGAGATTGCTCTGCATCCTGTAATCGTTTTGGAATCATTAGAGACCAGATAATTCATCTGCAGTTTTGGGGTGGCTTTAGCCTTCATCTATCACAGAAAGCCTATTTAAATTACATTTAAGTGTTGATAAAATACATTTTTATTTAATTTCACAATGAAAGCTTCAGTAAAAATGCCATCTAGCTTTATGTATATTATGTAAAGAATAATGCTGCATGACTGAGTCTCATTTTAATGTTAATTTTTTGTGTTCTAATCATTCCTGATTCTTCCACCTGACGAGAAACACAACTATTTCTCTAAGAAAAAAATTATTTGGTAAGACAAGATGTATATAAATATAAGAGACAGTCAGCCTTGCTTTTCAGACAGGGCAGCTTTCCATACAGACCTGATTTTTGGTGGCTTTGCATGTATGGGTGTTGCGTGGAGACCTATCTTCAATCATTTGTTGATAAAATAAGAAAATGCCATTTAAACACCAAACTAGTACATAACCTTTTAAATTATATTTGTTTCTCATACCTATTTCACGGGAAGAGTTACCGTTCATATCCTAGAGAATCAGCAGTGAATTCTCATGCAAATATAAAAATTTATTCTGATTTAGGACCTCTTCACAATTCACCGTACTAATCACCCTAAGCAAAGGAGGTGCTTGATCTGCCTGATGTGCCCAGCTGACCAATGTTTAGGAGATGGTTTAATCATGGATACTCACTGCCAGGAGACATCCTACAACGATGGTAGCTTCGGTCAGCGCAGGACCTGATCTGAGAGGCAATAACCTGAGTAGCAGGCACCAGGAAGAAGGGCATATGGTTGAGCTTGTCGAGTCCTTGGGTTGTGGCATGGCATCGCATGGGGAAAATGACCTGAGGAACCTTTCTTGCCACTGGTCTGAAATCACTTAGAGAATCTCCGCTCCTGTCCAGTGCTCCAAGGACTGTTTTGTTCCTCAGAGGGATTATAGCAACATACTAAACTCTTCCCAAATGTGATGACAGAATACTGCTGTAAGTGGGTAATACTCCCAAAAATTTTTTCCTGTTCACCCATGGGCTGTTTCCTTCTCTAAGATCCTTTTCAGCAAGCCTGATATCAAACTCTTCTGCCACCCTCCTCTATTTTCAACCCTAGCATGAGGGTAAAAGCAATTCAGAAGTCTACCTGCATTCGCCCTCCTGTTTGACATTAAGTAGGTCTGCAGTCTCTGAGAGAGTTATGTCTGAATTGCTGTCAGATCGCATCGTGCACTCTGGCCGCCGAGTAGGGCTGCTGGGTCATGTCAGAACCCAGTCGTTATGGTCGGAGTCTGTGGCAGCAACAGGCCTCTGGTCTTTCTCCCTTAACAAGGGGATTAGCATGATACCACATGGAGCTCCTTACAGACAGTCACCAAACACTTGCATAGGTTGGGCTTGAATTACCCGTTGGGACTACTACCAAGGTTGGGTTTCCCTGACATGGTGCAACCTTGGGCTCAGGAGTCCAGGTCCCTCTGATGGACTTCCTCTTTTGGGAAGGCTTCTGTAATGTACCACCACCACCCCTTTTGTTGTTGTTGTTGCTTTGTATTATTTTAGGAGAATTTTGGGAGGAGAGGGGGAAAGGATCTTTTAATATAAGATACATGCAGATTTTTTTCTTGCTGTTTTGTTTCCGTCCCCCTTTCCTCCATTAATGCATTCTTATCAGAGCCCTTTACATCCTCACTGGACATAGAGTAAGTTTGATAATTTTTGGACCTGTTTAAGGCAAAGACTTGTAAGAAATTGAATGACCAAGGAAGCATCAAAATACAGAGGAGAAAAAACATGGATATGTCCTGCTGACAGCAATTCTTCCCATTTATCCCAGCCTGAAGGTACTCCTCCAACTGGAGACGCTGAGCATTGTGCTACCCTGTAAATGTGCTTGCAGATTTCCATCGACAAACTGCAATGTTTTCTATTACAGGTTTAGTTGAAATTTAGTGTCTGAGTCTGCCAGGTAGTTCTCTGTCTTTTTCCTGCTTGTAAATTGTGAAGCCATAGGCACTGGGGAGCCTCTGGAGCAGTCAGGGCTCCTTTTTTGAGACGGGTCATTGCTTTCTGCTCCTTCTTGCCTGCCTCTGTCTCTGCCCATGACACCTTCTGCAGGCAGTGGGTTTGCTGCCTGGTTTTCCTTCTTTACACACTTCCCATCTTTCTTTGCCTGTCCAAGTTAGACTCTATGACATGGACTTCTGATTTTGGCTTTGATGAGGGAAGACTAAGATGATGTGATGAGATTTTGTGCCCTCTGCATCATGAAGACTACAGCTAATGATTGCTTTTACAGCATTCTGGTCATAACAAGATCCAAAAACCAAAATCGGGATGAATTTATTTATGTTTTAATATACAGTTTGTTTTTAATGAACAAAAATGTACATTTTTTTTGTTCAGGAGATACAGTGGAAAAAATAATGTATGCACTTAACAAAACATAGAATAGGATGAGGTTGAGTGTCCAAATATGTTTATTTTCTATATACCTGAAGATGATAGGAGATTGCAAATCCTGTAATCTTCAGTGCCGTGTGTACCATGGTGTCAAAAACTGCTGCTAGCAGTGTGACAAAGACCCTGATTTCCATGAGAACACATTGGGAAGCTGTATGTAAAAACATACATTCCATATCTTTTATTATTTGTTTTTTATTTGAGGTCATTATTCCTGCTGTTAGCTGAATGGAGCTGTTGTAGCTATTATAAATGTATTGTGGGAGTCAATACAACGTTCTCATAATATTTACCCTAATCAAGATGCTAGATCTTAGCTTTACCCTAAGGAACCTGCCAGCACAGCCATTGTGATATATTCCCCTTATATTAAATCATGCAACTCGAAGTCCACCTTGTAGCGTTTCTGTTAAGATTTATTAAGGACTGACTGAGGCAAAAAGTAGCTCAAAAATAAAACAAATAATTAAAAACATACCAGTTTAGAAGATGGTTACCCACTGAGGCTTCTCACTACATTTCTCTGGTTTTCATAATGGTTAATCTGTTTAGGATGATACTGCAGCCAATATGCTGCTTACATGTTTATTTTGGAACCATATTAGAAACTTCCCGTTCTTGGCAAGTGGTTTGGAAGGAGCCTGTTAAACTGAAACAGGTGATGTTTCTGCTTTTCTCCCCCTCTGCTAAAATCATCTTTTCCTTCATTTCATCTCATGCAAACATAAGAAGTCACAGAAGAGACACGGCTTGGGTAGTGCCTCATGAAGATACCTCTCAGATGCATGGAAACAAGAGCCCAGTGGCTTCCGTGGTTTCTTCAGTCTTAAAAAGAGCTGTAATGGAAATGCATATATAGGATTGCAGTTAAGAATGGTGTGGAATAGCTGGCATATGTGTAAGCTGGAGCAGTAGGTCTGTCTGCACCTGGGCTGTGGTGGATTCCCATGCTGGGGCTGACCTTAGATCTCTCTTGGACTTCACTGCCAAGAGCTGAACACACAGGCTGGAGATCTGCAGCAGCAGCAGTCATTCCCTGGCCTGAAAAAAGGTCTCATTTTGAGAGACGTCCAACTTAAATATATATATTTATAGATGTCTGCTTCTTATAGCTTAACAAACAATTCATTTTTCTGTTTGAGGAGTATGGAGTTTTAATTAAGCATCGCGTTATAAAGTCATGTTGATGAGTCATTCGCAGCTGAATATCCATTTATCATCAGCACAAAGTTAAGACAGATATTCAACTTAAGAGTAGACATTAGAGGCTGGCACAATAATGTAAATAAAAAAGGTTCAGTTAAAATAAACAAACCCACAGCCTAAAAAACCTACAGTACTGATTACTTATTGAGCAAGTGTAAATACAGCTCACTTTGAATTTTTGGAGATGCCAGGCAGCACCCAACACAATTCAGTAGTGAAAACAGGTGCAAGAAAGTCTGCAACAGAAGTGTAAGTAGTTTAAACAAGACTACTGCCTTTTAAATAAATGCTTTTCATTATCCTAGCCACACTGCAAAAAGGATACTGGTGCTTTTTAAGGAAAGATAATTAAATTCTCCAATGCGATTATAAAACAGTCTTCTGGTTAGTTTCTTGCATTTTTAGGTGAATAAGCTTATTTTATTTTCCAGTATAAAATGAAAATTAAGTCTTGTTGAATCACAGGTTTAACACAAAAGCTTTCCATAGGTAAAGCACTGAACGAATAGGCACTTGGCCATCACCTTGTGTGCTACTGGCTCTGCGCCACTGGTGGCTCTACAGTGTGGAGCAAATCCTTCCCTCTGGAGACTACCGAGGGCAGGATCCCATTTTTCTTGTTGTTTATTGCTAAAGATTAGGTACCAGGAGTTAATATGACTCGTAGGTATTTTTCTCTAATGTTAGACACTATTTTTTTTCCTGTCTGTCTTGACATTAGAGATGCCCAAGTATCAGTTCATGTAATAGGGTATTCAGAAACCTTCCAAGCAGCCTAACATTGAGCAGAGGAATTTCTTTCTCATTTACTTATGAATGCTTTGAGACCACTTTTGCCTTGCTTTTGCAAACATACGTATGGTTCAGTTGGACCAAAGCACGGCTTTGAAGCCTGAGAAAATGCTTTAAAAGGCAGCTGGTGTTTTAAGTTGAATTTTTAATGATGAGGTAGTTTGTAGAAGGAGTGCTGCTATGAAACTTCGGAAAGAGAACAGGGAGGAGGGAAATGAAGAGAAGGGAGGAGGGACAGTAGAAGACACCCATGCATAAATTATGTTCATTCTTTTTCTTTATGCATGCTGTCAGATTCCCAGAAATAGTTGTTAGCATTCCTAGCCAAGCAAAATTAATATGAAGATTGATTTTTTTTTTAACTTTCTGCCAATTTGAAGCTCTCAGCGTGTATGTTGGCAAATCGACTTTGTATCCTACAGGAGAAGGAGTCAATGCATTCTTAGAAAGCAATTTATTTTTGAAGTGAAACTTCTCATTTCTTGACCAAGGTGGACATGGCCATGGAGGCTGCAGGCATTATGAAAGTGTCTGGTGTTGAAGTGGTGAAGAATGGTCTCACCAAAAACATCCAGAGATCTTCAGCATCAATGAGGCACTGTCCATGAGAGCAGTAATTAAAAATAAATTAAAAATTAAGCCTTATATCCACAGAGTCCTGGCAGGGAAGACCTGGTGGAAGTGAGGAATGCGTATGTGATGGCAGGGGGAATGTATCCATGCATGGCATGGCTAAGTCATGCTATGGTACACTGCAGGTTCCTGCAACTCTCCTAGCTACATAGATAGGTAGCAGCTGCTGTAATTTGTGTCGTCTTGAACAGACTCATGGACCGTTGCTCTGTTCCTTTTATTAAACATGGAGCTAATGGCCTGACGGTTAACTTGAGGCTTCAGGCAAAGTTCTGAGCAACCTCTGTGCCAGCATCGGTAGAACTGCCCCTTGCCAACACGGGCATGCTGGAGTACCTGGTTTTGGGGAGAACGATGGTAGTTTGGTGCCTTTCTAGAGCATGAGAAAATTACGGTTGCCTGTCTGGCAGCATCAGGCTGGGGTAGTTGGCAGCAGAGCTGGGAGCCCAGCTTCTGGGGGCTGCTTGCTTGCAGAACAGCAAGGAGATGAGTCTTTTGGTTTTATGATGATATTACAGTCCAAATCATTTCCAGACTCCCGTGAATGTGAAAAAAAGATGATGTGAAAAACATACGGTTACAGTAGTTTTGAGTGCTTTCTATACTCTTCTGGATAAATGGAGCAGAAAAGTCTACCAGGTTCTCTTTGAGGTTTCAGAAGCATTATTATGTTCTGTAGTTATTATATTGTCATAGCTCTAACAATTCATGGTAAAACTGAGCCATATTCTGCTGAGTCTTGTGCATGTGCAGAATAACGGATTATCCGTGGTGTCAAGAGCTTGGTTTGAGGTCCATGCTAAAAATATTCATTCAAAAAAGTTTATACACAGCTTGTCATACATTTCTTTTTAACAAAGAAATTACCAAATAACAAAATGACATAACGTGGACATCAGTTTCATAAAGCAAATTGACACTACTTCACACACACGACAAAAAAAGAGAACAACTAAAAGCATTAATTTAGTAAATAAATGGAAAGAGAGAAATAAAATTGCACTTCATTTCTGGCGAACTGGATCCAAAGCTGATTTTTCAGTTTTGTTTTGCCTCTGCTCCATGTTGTCAACTCAAATTCTTGTGCGACTAGAGTATTTTAATTGTCTCCCTCTGTGTCCCTCTTCTTCTCTGCCACTTTCTAATCAGTAATTATGTGGCCTTCAGTGGTTAACAATTAATCAGAAAATGAATTGGGGATATGGGAGATGGCAGGGCCGTTTGATCATGCACCAGACTAGTGAGGGCTTTGCTTCTGAGAGTAACCCTGACCCAGCTCCTGCCTGCACATCATTTATCCTGTCCAGAGGCAGAGCCTGGGCTGGTGTCTGATTACACCGGCATCCCATCATGTTTGACTCTGTGAGCTGTTGTGGATCAAGGCATAAAGGCATTTGGTCTTTCTGCAAAGGTGCCTTGTGGCAGAAGCAGACATGGTGTCTTTTAATGCCATTACTTGTACATCACACATTTCATTTTCTTCAGTTTTCTGCTAGGAGGGAACTAACAAAATATTTTCACGTACTTGCAGCTCACTCAAGCATACTGGAAAATTTGAGCTGGTTTACTCTTTCCCCACACTTGGGTGGCAGAATTTCTCTTGGGTTCCTCTTTCTGCTGTTGTCTGAGGTTCATGTGTATTTTGGTTTTCTACAATTTTTTTCTCCTTTATCCTGCTTTGTGGAACATCCAACCTCTCACCAGAAGACTATGCCGTTGAGTTTTAGTAGCACACTGTTGAGAAACTTCTTCTGGATTCTGGCTGTATTTCCAGCTGGGGGACCAAAAGCTGCAGTAATCGGAAAACCTTAGGATGGCTCATCAGTGGTGCTTAAAATTCTGGATATGAAAAGACTGCTGGCAGGGCTTGCTCTTTTTGAAAGTCACTGTTAATGTTGTCTCCTTATCAGTCTTCCCGTCGTTTTTCTTGGGTGCATTGCTAATGGGTTCTCTTTGTTTATCAGTACCCTAAAGCTGATCTCTGCAGTTTTGGGAGACCCTTTAACAGTGCTGTTTTGCCTAACTGAAACCACACAGGTCAGGAAAAGATGGGTGAATATTTGCCAATCCAGTGTTCACATTTTCATTTCTCTCATATACACATTGCTCTTTCAGTGGAAAAGAAGAAAAAAGTAGTAAGGGAAGACGTACGTTTTTGTTTGCAGTTGCCTGCTGTTTGCTTGCTTTGCTCTTCAGTATCCTGCAAGCACGAGCTGCCATTGAAAATCAAATGAATTCTCAATTGCTTCCTTCCAATTCAATAAGTGGATGAAAGCAGAAACCTGCCACTGTCGCTGGAAGGAAATGGGGCAGAGGAAGGCATGGGTTCGGCAGAAAGCCATTTATGTTCCTCTTTTCTCTGTGGAAAGTCCATGGGGAGACAGGACTGCACCCATGGGGGGCATGGAGGAGAAGCCTCACCTCTGTCCACCCTGGAGGCACAAGGATGCATCATCCACCATGGATTCAGGTGGTAATCTTGCTCCCTGACATTTCCCATTTATGTTCAGCATTTTCTTCTCACCAATCTTTTAGGAATTTTTTTAAAGGTGTAAGGAACCTTATGACATCATTACATTTCTAGAGGTGACAGGGATGCATTTTTGTTGTTCCTTTTCACCTTTATCAGAGCAGAACAAAGATGGAGTCTGACTCCAGACTGGATGCTTTTGAGATTATATATTTTTTTCTGCTAATGTAGATAGTATGAATATTCGTTTTTACCATTATAATTTTACAATTCTCTCTCACAGCAGGGCAGAGTCCTTGGACACTTGCAAAGTATGCGAAGGCGCAGAGGAGATGACAGAGCCACTGAAGCAGTGCACAGCCTGGCTACGCGCCTACTTCTGTGAACCAGAGAGAATGGCAAGCCTTCCCGTGCCAGCCTTCCACCACCCACTGCTCCAGCAAGGTCTGTGCTGCAGGACACCTGTCCCCTCCCCTGCTCCCATCAGCCAGGGTGGTGCTGGCTCCTGCCTCCCTAATTCTTGGTCAATGGCAATAAAACTGATGCAGTTCAGCTCCTGACAGTTGCTGGCTGAAAGGTTTGAATGTGAACACATCCGAAGGGCAGTAAGCTTTTCAATAAGGTCGTTTTTCACATAAACTAGCTTTTTTCCAGCAGCACGGAGATTGAGGCATAGACATGCCCATGTCAACTGGGCCAGGTCAACAGAGCCGTAGAAGCAGTCAGTAACTGCTAATTTGCATAAGGCAGCTATGTTTTGATTCCTCAAAGTTATCATAAATACTATTTTGATTTTTTAAACAAAGAACAAGGTTTACAAAGAAGTTATGCTACTCACGTATTTAGACAAAAACAAGACCTGAGTATAAGTTCTCCTAGTCATTCTCCATTTACTGGCTGTGTTTCTGAAGACCTCGTAACAAGTGTCAATCATGTGAAATGAAGTAGATCTCCTCGTTCAAAAAAATAATAATAAATCTCAAAAGTCTGCTTTTGCAGTGCTTTATCTCCATGAATATCATCATATCCCAGCAAATAAAATCTTCAGTTTGAGATCTATTTTTAATTATATTAGATTCCATAATAACATGGCACCAAAAAGGGGATAGTTTCCTCTGCATTAGATCAGGTAAGACAGCACTGGTACATATAACTCTAAGTTATATGTACTTTTTCTTTTTTGTGATTCAAGGTAAAAGACGCTTTTTTAATATAGGCACATGGGTTTGTGTTTTAAGGTATAGGGTCTATATGCCAGTACCCGTGTAAAACAATGGCCAGTTCTACCTGTGGATGGGAAGGGCTGTTTTGTCAGTCACACTGTCACAAGTAGTATCTACAGAAGCCCAGCTGTCTCTACTGCTAATTGCTGGTTTTATTCAAATTCCTATAAATAGTAGGTTTCTTCTTGCTGTTACAATTTCTTAATTAGCTAATGACAGCTGCAAGTAGAACAGCAGAATCAAAATGCAGTTGTGCAGGGCCTTCTGCGGATAATCAGGCTGTTGCTTTCAGAAGGTGAGTCTTAAATTTTGTGAGCTTTGCACAGCACCTTTGTTTTTATGATGAGCTTTTGTACTTATTCTTCCATGTTATGAAAATTCTCAGTGCAGCATCTTTCACAGTCAAATTATAGTGTGGATACTGAGTATTTTTCAAACAAAGTTGTGTATTGCACTGTCGCCCTCTAATTTTCATAGAAACATCATTTTACTCTACTGCTGAAAAATTTCATTTAGAAGTTTTAGCGAAACCATCCAATTAATGTGTGGCATTATTAATATAAGCATTAAAGGCACTATGATGTCAAAATTGTCAAAATGCTCATGAAGTATGGCTTTCTATATGATTAGTTTGTCATTTGCGAAGTCTTTTCCTATGAGTTGGGATGAAATTAAGACCTGCATTGTGAAAACATGAATGGGCAAAGCTGGATGGGAAGTAGCCCCTGCTGCTGTTCCTCCCATCTCTGAATAACATCAGGGAAATTCTGCTTCCCAGATCATCCACCAGAAGATGATAAAATGTTTAGAATAATACTTTTGCTTTTATTAGTTTTCTTAAAATGGCTACTGAATTCTTTTTACCTTTGCTAATGAATTCTTTTTGTCTTAAGTACTTCTGATGTCGTTTTAGGTGTTGTTTTGGTATTTAGCCCCGAGCAGGCTTGCCTTGACTTACAGTCAGAGTTGGTAGGGGACCTTGGTGCTTCCCTAGACCACAGCCCGTCTGTGCAGGCAACACTGGAAGAGAGCAAAGATCATTTTAGAAGAGGAAACACAGGTATATTTGTTAATAGGAAGCTTCTTAAGCGAAAGAATTTTCATCCTAGAATTTAGTGGGGGGTGAAAGGAAAGCTTTTCAGCAGCATCCAAGTGCAAAACACAGCCAAGAGGTGCCTGCGGGAATGGGACAGGACATGGCCAGTGACTGTGAGCATCATTGCCAGGTCTTTTTGCAGCACCTGTGGCTTTGTGAAGGATGCAGCTGGTAGTCCTACTGGCCAGACTGGCCACAAGCTGGCCAGCAGTGGTCCTAATGGGGTTTGACCTTCTGTGTCGCAGGTTTGGTTCTGGGGCAGACTGGAGTGTGGTTTTCTCAGTATAACATGTGCAAGTCCATTTTTTTTTAATTTATTTCAGTTATTTGTTCTTGGACTGACACCAGGTGCGCGTGTTTTATGGGGAAGGCATGTACGTAATGGAAATGCTAACAAAGAATTCATTGGCACAAATCACAATGATGCAAAGCATTCCTATTCTTCTCTTACTTTCTCCTAGTAATTCCTTCATAAAGCAGAAAAAAATACATTGGAAGGTAAGTGAAAATAGAGGTCAAAAATCTGAAGAAACGATTTTTAAAAGTTATTTAGTAGAAAGATAAGGGAAAAACACATTATAATGGATTATATTGTACATTTCAATTTATATGTAAGTCAGAAACGCAGTAATACTAAATTAGGAATTTGGTATTTATTTACTTTTTCAGATTTACATTTGAAAGTGCCTACTCATTTCTCCAGGCACTTAAAAACGCAGAATAAACATAAGTGAGAGCATAAGGATCCAAAGCCGGGAAGGCTTTTTCTCATCACTGTTTTCCTTACATGTCTCTGTTCATCAGCAGCTTTCCCAATAAATGGTCAAAACCTTTGGCCCTTCTTTCCTTCTCTTATCTCTAAATATGACCACTTATAGCGTGCTTCTTTGGTGTTAGATTATTTGAGTTCCATCATCAAGTGCTTTTGCGGTAAGGACTAATTATTTGATATTTTCTTCTGAATCAGTGCTTATATCAAATTTTATTTTATTTTTTTGTCTGTGGTAGCATCATCTGACGACAGTAAGGATTTTGCTTATCTTATGTCAAACACATTCCTCACTTAACAAAAAAGTGCAAAGTGCTTTTGGGATGAAACACTTCTCAATTCCTGGTCACTTTTCTGCAGCTACTTTTGTGCCAACTATTAAGACATAGTTCTTTGTGGAGAGAAAAACAGTGACCGTTAATTTTGAGATAAGGAAAGTAGAGAGATTTGCAAATTCAGAAAGTAAAGGTTACAGAAAGCCATCTCTCCATGGCAGCAGCACCTGGCACGATGTTATCCCAGTGCCCAAGACAACGAGCAGCAGTAGCTGCTTTTGGTGTTGGGGCTGGTGGTAAATGCCACCTCCCAGTCTCGAACACTACATGGACGTATGAAAACACAGTTGGTGATGACCTGAAAAACACTTAGCTGTATGCTTTGCTTTTCTGGACTCCTTCGAAAACTGACCACCTTCCAGCAACCCCTGTGCTGACGGTGAAAATACCATAATAACCATTTCATTATGCCGTTGAAATTTGGTTGTTAAGTGCATATGCATTACAAAGGCGAAGACAACCTGCATTCTGACGTTTGTTTCAGCAGCTCATCTTGAGTCTTAAATTTTTCTGAAGTGCCTTTAATTTTCTGAATTACCATTAAAAGGGTGAGAAATGTTTAAAAGCACTCTGAGTACAGAATTAACCATTCTTCCTTGTAACTCATTTTGAATCTGATGCTGTAGCACAGCTTGAGGCAGGCAAGAGACATTTGAAGGTGGTTCCTCAACACCTTCAGGAGTTGATGACTTACAAACTGTCCAGTTTAGACTATGCGGCTTTTTTTTTTTTAATGCAATTGGAACACTGGGATCTTCAACAAATTGTGCCATGGCCAGTGCTCAATGTGTAATTTTATTGAACAAAGGAAAAATAGGGGTTTCCCACTTCTCTGCAGCATGTCTTCAAGTAGTTACACCTTGGAAAAATCACTGGACATTTATAATGGAAAGTGATTAATTGGCCTTAATGTATCATGGTCATTAGCCCCCCTTTATGTATGAAGGAGAAAAATTGCCCCTGTTACTGTTTTGAAGCCTATGCATGAGTTGCTTGATTTGTGGGTCTGTGAAGTGGCAAAGGCAATGTTAAATTGGCCAGTCATGAATTTCCTGACTTTCCTTTATTTGTGCTTTATAACCGTAGTGCTTGCGGTTGCAGAAAGCATTGCAGTGCTGGTCGCTGCAGCAAGGAATGGTTGTGTGTTTGCAGACCAGATGGCTCATTAGAGCAACAAGAGCAGAGGAAATTGGAGACACACAAGAGTTTTCCTTTGCCCTGTGATGACCAGCAGCCCAGGGCTCTGCTCTTTGCGTGCCATGCCATGCCGTGCCACTGTCCTCACCGGATGAAGGCCTTTAGCTTTGCAAAACCATGCTTTTTTATTCTTGAGTCTGGAGTTTCTCAGTCAGGTCCCTGTACTGGAGGCTTAGACCTGAAGCAGGGCTCTGCCTTTCAGCTCAGTATAGTTCAATCACCCAGTTTCCTCAAATAAGCTGTGAATTACCATGTCAGGGTGAGGGAGGAGGGCTCTGCAGCTCTGCAAGTGGCCTTTATCTGTGTTGCCTTGTGAACTAAAGGCAGAGAATAGCAATGCAAAAAGATGGAGGAGGAACAACCTGAGAATGGAGACCAGAGAGGAGAGTTTGCAAGGCAAATTAGTAGCTGAAATTTTCTATGCATAATGTATGTTATTCATCCAAGAAGGTATATTGATGAAACACCTCATACATAATGGGAGCAGACAGTCTTCAAAGAAACTGGTCGTACCTCCATTCTCCCTTCAAGATGACTTTGCTCCGTACCCAGGCCTGTAATCAATAATTACCCTGTGATTTCCTGGGAATCTTCTCGTTCAGAAACTCGAGGCAAAGTAGCATAGGCTGGTGAACCTGGCATAGTCCCTGCCAAAGGGCAGCAAAGCACACTGTAAAATACCTGTTACAGGCTGAAGAAACTATTCAGTTTCTTGTGTCACCTCTGTGCAGTCGGATTCATCCTTCATTCCTGCGCTGCGTGCTCACCTGTCCTTCTTGGAGGTGGTGTATCTCTCCCATTAGAAAGCACCTATACAGAAAATCCTTCCATTAATTGTATCTCGATTACTCTTTCACCTTGCTGCCAGTGGCTCACAGTAGCACGAATTTGTTTGACTGTTTTTTCACATAGTAAACTATATAAAAAGAAAATCTGCAGGAAATTAAGAAAGAAAAATAGGTTTTCTGCACTCTGGCTGTAACTCAGCAAAGACCAAAGTATTTTTTTTCTTTTGTTGTGGTTGGAATGCTTAAATCACAAGTTTTCTGAAGATTGTGGGTCTCTTAATTTGCTTAATTCTGAGATGGCAAATTCAGCATCCCATGAATGCTTATATTTAAAATGTGTTTTGAGTGACTGTGCTGCTTACTGGACAGTGTGTGGTATATCCAAAGAGTAAATTTTTCAATATATAAAGATTCTTTAAATAGGAAAAGCATTTACAGTATTAAGATGAATACAGAACGATTTCCCCTTGCTTTATAGCTCAGATTAAAAAAAATTTATAAAAATCAATGACTTTGTAGAGATACTGCCTAGCAAAGCTAGAAAGTTTGAAGCTTCAAGTGACAGTTTATGGATACTAGGATAGCAACTCTGTACTCACATTCAGCAGGAAAAGGCTGGTAAAAATGTCATTCTTTAAAACATAAGAACGAGGCACCTACTTTTCAGGAGCTGCAGAAGCAGAGGGAGAAAGTTTAATACTCAAAGTGGAGAAGGTATGAAAAAAACTGATAAAAAGAGTAGGAGTAGCTGGAGACACTCAAGAATGTCAGATGTCCTGGTTGGTCCCAAGGTCACTGAACAGCTTCATTTTATATAACAAAAAAATATGCAATGTTACGTTTGGGTGGTTTGCAGCTTTGAGTATGACAGGAGAAAATGAGAGTTAAGGGTGAGAGCGGGCAAGGAATGGAAAGGAAGAATTTGACCTATGAATTATTTCATTGAGCTGTAAGTAACTTAGATCATTAGTACAAAAAATAACCATAAGCATTTTAAGTACATCTTAAACTAAAGAGTTGTTTGCTCACTACTAAAATGATGTTTGTGTGGTGTTAGCAAGACCGTTAGTACTGAAGTGAATGATATCTTCACAGTTACACTGTCTTTATTGACCTGTAATTCTTAAAGTGGTGGCCTGTGGATATGAGAGAGATATCTGTAGAGACATATATTTGTCTGAGACCTATGTAGTTTTGATTTTTTTTACTCCTGTGTATGACTTGTAACTTTATTTACCCTTTTAAAATAAATTGTACTTACTCTTAAATGATTTTTCTAGCATGATCTAATATACATAAATGCATGCACAATATCTAAAAATATGCTAGCTGGCTAAAGCCTACTAGGATGATAGGCAGCCAGATAGGGTGCTAAAACAAGACAAGTGTTTGGGGGTTTGTCTGAAACTTTTCCAAGGACATATTTTCATATTGCGGGTACATATGTGTTCAGGGCAACATATTTAGTCAGTCCCATGGTGGTCTTTTTTCTCAAGTGTCATAGAGTTGAAACTATAAGTATCAGATGTTACGTCAAGGACTAGTTCCTGTGATTTTCTTCCTTTGTTGTGCCTGTGTAGATATATTTAAAAATATAATCTTAATATATTTTTTTATATTTATGTATATATATTTTATGAATTTATATATTTATATTCATTTATATTTTTATATATTGTATGTTTCTTTAGTTATATTCCCTTTATATATATATAAAATTAATTGGGTTTGAATGGCAGGTATGGTGGACTTGACAGTCCTACCTCACACCAGGGCAGTGAAAATGATATGGTGACCAAGCCCCAGAGCAGACGATGCAACTTCATCAATTACTGTATTCAAAGCATAGCCATGCTTGATAGGAAGAGCAGCAAACAGCCTACAGAAAGACCATGAGTCAACCAGTCCAGTACCATCTTTCCGGGTTTACTTTATTTCCAGTAAAAATGGAAAATTTCAAATGGGACAGTATAAATCCATCAGCATTGCCAGGTTATATCTATATTTTGCAGAATTTAATTAGGCTGTTGGGTAACCTGCTGAGGATGAGGCAAGGCTTGCCCTTTCCTAGACAAATGCAAAATGTCATTCTTGTCATTTATTTATGTTGTGATTTGTGAAATTCTCTTCATTTCCTTGTAGAGATTCAATTCACTAAAGAAAAATACTGAGAAATGTTTGTGACTTTCCCTTTTTCATTCCTGCAACTTCATCAGACATGCAAATACATTTCCATTAAGGTTTTTAGAAAATTTTATTTTCAAGAAATACAAAATAATCTGCTAGAGAACATTAGTACTTCACATATCTGGACATGGCAGATTCAAGTGGAAAGAGATGACAAGCTTTCGTATTTCTGTCTGCTAACACAAAATTCAAATTCCAGAGATAGATGCCTTCTTTTATTACCATTTCTTGTGCGAATAGTTTTGATAAGGAGAAAGTCACTGTTTTGCTAGACATTGAATGGACTTTTACAAACTAATACTTTTCTACAATTTTCTTCAAACAGAAGTCAGTCATCTCCAGCCTTCAAAAATGAAAACAACAAAACCAAAACTAGCCCAGTACTTTTAGGTTTCATATTCTTTTTCCAGCCCAATTGACCCATTGTTTTGTATCAACTACTCGTACTTAAAAACAAAACTAAACAAAAAGAAAATATCAGTACAAATGTTTTATGGACAGAAGTATTTACAAAATTCCAGATCCAGTTCCTAATGAATTCAGAGCAAAATGCCCACCATTTTCAGTGGAAGCTCTTGTGGTTTTAAGTGTCTGTTAAAGAGTACTCTTAATCTGAGTGCACTCTTAATAGGACAAATTCTCTACCGAATATAAGCTATTTCTTACAATTCAAGGTTTATTAGGTGCAAATGTCCTTTTTGCTGCTGCCCCTGTCCTGTTAGGATTTGGGCAGAACACTTTGGAAGCCTGATTCCAGGGATGGCAGAGGAACTGTTGCTTCTTGTGGCTCATCAGATTTTGGTGGAGCCTTGCTGAGTAAGTGTTTCCTGAGGAGTTTCCTTTGCAAGAGTCTGATTATGGGGACAGTAATATTTCTGTCCTATCACAGGGAAGGTAGTGAAAGGGTCAGTTAATTAAAAAAAATAAAAAGCATCGCATTTTCAGTAGGATAATCTTTTCTTGTCAATATTCTTGACATTAATTACAGGTAGGTCACAGTCAGAATAAAGAAGCATTATCTAAATAGGGTTTTTTAGGTAAGAGTGGATTGAAGGTCCACAGACAATGTTCACCTGTACGGTGTGACTGTATGATGGCAAAATTTTTAGTTGGGGATACTGCAGCAAGTTATTGTGACTCTGAAATAGTTGCAGAGATGTGAGGATATTGAAATTATTCCAAACACAGGCTTCTTTTTCAAAAGTGTTTGGTGTCTTCCACTATTTGCTATGAATTCACTGACCCTGTGTTTGGAATGGCCATGGTGGCGTGGAAGAAGATGGAAATATAGTATCTGTTGTTGCTCAACGTATTTGCTTTGAGCAAGGCAATGCAGTCCTCTTGACTGGTGGACAGTCCTCTCCTTTTATTGAGAAGGTTCCAGGGCTTCATACAGCAGAAAGCTCTGCTGCTGTTAGGAGTTCACATATAGTCTTTGCACATAACTGCAACATTGCAGTAGGACCGAATTCAGAACAGTTTCACTGCAGTCTACAGCAGTTAAAGCCACATGCATGGGATGCTTCTTTATGAAGTCAGTAAGTTCAAAATCGGATCTTCCCTCCCTCCATGAAATAAAAAGAATAAGTTAACAATTATGTAAGAAATATTTTGACCAACCTGGTAAATTTTGACATTGCCGCTTCTGTATGAGATTTAGATAAAAGTTAAGAACTGAAAGTGGAGAAAAACAGATATCAATGTAGGAAAAAGACTTCTTGTATCTGACGTCATGTGGTCATCATCTTCACCCAAAAAGACTAGACCTTAGCAACCTGCTAGCATTGCAGACCTGTGAGGTATAAGTTTAATTTAATTCATTTTTCCCTTGATTTGTTTGCTTGCTTGTCACACATGCAGCTGCATATAACCTTTGCACCCCTACTTAATAAAAACCTATGTAATCAAGATAAAAGGAAAGGGCTTTATAAATACACCTATTTTATTAATGAACTTTCAGCCAAGTTCACTTAATTCTCCTTATTGATGGGAAATATTGTCAATACTCATATACACCTAACCTGTTTGGTATTTCAAAGGTAATGTGTTTAATGTTACTATGGTGAGCACTTTGTTTCTAAATACTTAATTGTTTGCAGAAAGTAAAAATATAGTATTATTTACAATAGCCTTTATGTTAGGGGCACTTAGTTAAATTCATCTTCTGAGGAGAAGCCATTTTCTAATATAGATACTTTTCTTCTGCTTGACCAAAGGATGCCCCTTTCTGACCTATTTCCAAGATGTTTTGCCTTATCTCCTTTTTGGAGTTGTGAATGTGTGATGTGACATGTATATTCTGGGGAAGAAAGGACTTACTTAACTGCAAAAACATACTTTTCACTAGAAATTTGCATCCCACACTCTTCTCGGAATAAAATATGCAAGAACCAACATAAATGGCATATATTTTTTTTTTCTTTCTTTCTTTTTTTCCCCGTGAATTGAGCCTTTGATGTTCAAGAGGAACCAGTATTAAAGGACATCCCTGGAAGGCTGTAGAAATTGTTCTTATTTATGACAAATGTAAAATAGTACAAATCTAGCTGAATGTGATGGTGTCATTAGTTTGTGAATCGCATCCTTGAAAATAACTGTGGAGGAGCCAAATCGGTTTAAAAGAAGATAACAAAATGGTTTAAGCTACTTAGGTTGAATGCCAATTATATTTTAATATTCAACTGAGCATATTTTACTAAGAAAAAAGGCAGCGTCGACGCATGCATAACTCATTGGCAGCGTCGGCCAGCTGTGCCACTCTTCTCTTCGAATCACTTTGTGCATTTTAGTAGCATGGTAATTTAGTAGAGAACTACCTGAGTGATGGCATTTTCAATGAGCAGGTAATCTACAGAGAATTTTTATATGGTTATGAGTTCTGTGCTTCAGCCTGGCAACACAAAAATACATCAAGACCAATTACAGTATCAACTTTCAGCGTGATACCCTTGCCACGCAAGTGCATGTATTTCTGCCCCAGGCATTTCAAATTGCATCTAATTTGAAATCTTTGGGGTTTTAATTAAATTTCAGAATATATGGAATTCTTCATTAGTACCTGCTCTGAATAGCAGATTATACTTCTCTCA
Source organism: Dromococcyx pavoninus (assembly GCA_033558185.1). Classification (NCBI taxonomy): domain Eukaryota; kingdom Metazoa; phylum Chordata; class Aves; order Cuculiformes; family Neomorphidae; genus Dromococcyx; species Dromococcyx pavoninus. Next base: position 1,299,366 of record JAUMJL010000346.1, on the reverse strand, counting down.
GTCTCTCGTTAAAGAAGTAGGCTGTGGTAAATAGCATGTTCAAGAACTGATCATTTGTGGTGCCTGGATATTGGGAACAGAAATAGTGAAATGCAAAATAATATCAAAAAGATTATTAGTCCAGTGAGGGACTCTTGATTTGTATTTTAATGGAATTTTACATTTCTCTTAATGATTTGCAAATTGTCCTCTGATTATAAGATGCATTAAGCTTTTCATTTTAATGGAGAGACACAGCCATTAGCAGAAATTTTTTTTCTGTCTTCTTTTTAGAGTGCTTCCCTGCAGCAGATAAATATTGAAACCATTAACACCTTTTGATGTACTTTATAGTGCTGCAGCTTGGACCAATACATGAATGAACATGGCCTTTTATATTTTAGCACTTTGCTTGAAGCTCATGGTTGTCATTACATGGGTGAACAATAACTGAATCCATATGTTTTCAGGCAAGCAATAAAATTATGTGTATTTCCCGGTAATTAATGTTCCAAATGTTTCAGTGAACATCATTCATATTTAATGCAAAAAGAAAAAGTAAAGCCAACAAAAGTCAAGATCTGAAATTCAGATTGAGGGTGCTCTGACCTTAACTCTGACCATCCTTTAAGGGAGGAGCATTGCAGGGTCTCTTCGAGCAAGGTTTGTTAAGGCTTCACACACAACTTTGCAGTGGGAAAGTACACAAACATATTCCTTGTTGCAGACACAAGAATATATGTATGCTCTTCATTTGTCAATCTGAAAGTCAAATTTTCTCCTTGCTTTTCAGCTTAGCATGAGCCCTTATTGTTGAATAAACACGTTTGTGCCTGTGCTGATTTCATTGGGTTTGGCAGAAGGGCACAGGATGAGGAAACAGCCTCTTTTTTGTGGCAATTTGTGAAGGCTTAGTAGTGTTTTCCTGATACTGCAGATTTGTGTAAAGTAACAGGGCTGTGAGATCAGGTAAATATGTGTATTTATCTACTTTACTAACTTATTAAAATCCCCGTAATATTCTTCAGGTGCTTTGGAAAAGTGCATCATTCTTGAAGAGGTGCAGGACTGGGAGCTGTTTACCAGCTGTGCTTGTTTCCCCATCCCCACCTGCTTCTCACGCCCCAAATTGTCCAGAGTCTCTCTCTGCTTTTTGTAGCCTTTCCTCTTCATGGCAAGTGGTCCCTTTCAGCAAAACTTCCTCCAAACAAGGTGGTTGCATTAGGGAGGGGTATTAGTTTAGTAAACTCTAGTCTCTGAAAAGGCATCAGGGGTCACTGATAGGGCTTCTCCTCTGTTTGCTTCCAGGATGTCTGTTTAAATAATTTGAATCTTGGGAATTCAAATTGCAGATCATTTAGCAGCTCATTGTGTATGATGGCACCGTTATCAGTCAAGAGGCTGAGTGACTTTGTGAAATCACACTTTGTGTCTTCACAGTTGTTTTGCTGATTGCTTAAATGTATGCTCCTTAAAAAAAGAAAGAAAAAGAAAAAACAAAACACTACCTTTGAGGCTGATGCCAGAAGATTCTAGGAATTAATTGCTGCTGCTTTCATATGTGTCTTGAAAAGCTGTTGCATCATTTCTGAATTAGTGTTTGTAACGTGCTATGTAAGTGTTTAGCTTTATACATTAGATATTTATAATTCAATAATAAATTAATACAAACTAAAAAGAAAATCAGTACTTTGATACTGACTTAATTTGTATGCAGTAAGCGCACAGTTATGTTTTATTACCATTAAGCGATTTAATGAATATTATTTTTAACTTTACAGTATCACAAGGTTGGAAAGGACCTCTGAGATCATCAAGTCCAACCTATAACCCAACACAACACCAACCCATTATCTAACTTAAACATTTACAAAGAAAATTATAGAAATCTAAAGAAATTGCTGCTCATATTTTAGACAAATGAAGATCTTATAGTTTCTTCACATAGTGGAGTACATTTGCATTGCATGTTTCATATATTAATTTTCTAGGGCAGGTTATCTTTGGTAACACAATCTTCACAAAGCAACCGGGGGTGCAGATTTCTTGATCCATAGTCATTTAGGAGTGGATATTTGGGGCCATGTTGAAAAATTAAATGCTAAAAACACCTCATTGAAGTAATTCTAAGTGGAATTATAGAGGAAAAGCAATTATATGTGAAGCAGCAAAAGCTACAGGAGAGAGGAAGGTGCATCCTGGCATCTCTCCCCCTGTCATGCCCAAGTCCTCTGCCATCAGCCTGCCCGGAGGAGAACAACCAGAAATCCTGTGTTGATGTAAACCTGACTTAGTGTTACCCCATTTAATGGGTGGACATAGAATTGGTTTGTGAATATGTTTCCTGGGGGACAGTAGTGAGTCCTGCTGGACTCTGGCAGTACATGGTGTACTAGCCTAATGGGGAAAAGGTGTCTGTGCTTCTAAGATATTATAACGAATGTTAGTTTGCAGAATCAGTTTTACACAAGATAATATCAAGATTCATGGATTTATTTCCATACACGTTGTGGAAGCATGTTGAAGTCCTGAGGTGATTGTAGGACATACACATGAAATTTAGACCCCGCAGTTTCATGTTTACTTCATGGTGGTTCTAGGTTGTGTGTGAGTGTGAATGGAGGGCTGGGGGGATTCCAGCTCCTTGTCTGGATTTGTCACATTATTTCTCCAAAGCTTCCCAATTTGTAGGTCATTGGCACTCGCAGATTTAGTTTTAAACCTGATGATCCTGAGCCAAAACCTCAAATCAAAGATTGTGATGAGTTTGAGATTATAATTAAGCAAACTTAATTCATAGGTATAAATTGGAAAACATACTTTATCAACACATGTGAGTGGTTGAATCCTTTTTCTTCACCTTATATTTTGTGTTTATTAATACCAGAATGACACTTCCAGGGTATCTGTGAATCTTTTGAAGTTTTCTCCAGAGCCTCCCTGCCTGTCCCAGTGTAACTATAACCAGATGGTCCTGCCTACCCTTCCGAAATCCCAGTGTGATTAGGAAACTACATCTTCTCTGACTTATTTAGGAACTGTGGGCAGGTTTTTGCATCTTGTTAACAAGACAAGTGAGGAAGAGCTGTACTATAGCAGCACATTGGAGAATGCATTTTTTGTTGAGTTGCAACGATGTAGATTGAAGTAAATTGAATTTAATTTTGGGATTTTTTTTCTCTGAAGAAGGAGAAGAGCAACCTTCACAGGCCTGGAATCAGCCATGGTGATTTCAACAGGCAAAAATGAGAACTCCAAGAAATGGAAAAAAAGAGGGTTGAGGTGGGACCAGAAGTTTCACTTCAGTGTTTACCTGCAGTAATTTCTCAATTTTAAATCAGATGACAACCAGTTGTGATCTCTTGTCACACGTGGCCCTTCAGTAGGGGACTTTTATTGCTGTGTAAGAGCAAAGTTCAGTTCCCAAACTCAGTCTGCAAATTGCAGCTGATGAGGAGAGTTTAGAAGACGGTCAGGTAAAGTTCTCAGTGAATACCAGCTCTCTGACAAAGTGAAATAGAGACAAGTGCTTCATGTCATTCTATCTTGAATGGAAAAATAAAAACTTAATTTTCTGGCCCAATCACTTAGAAACTGCAGCCGAGCTGGTGTATGGTATCTCTGGAAGGACTATTCTTTGTCCTTTCCAGAACAGGAAAGAGTGTTGTATGGCATTAAATAATGATAAAATATGAAAAAAAAAAAATTACCTGAGTTTGAAGTGAATGAGATAGCGGTTGATGTTTCTCAGATCTGTAGGTCTCTTGTACGTATGTTATATATAGTAGTTCTTTTGTGTATTAGAAGTATTTATGAAGTCATTAAAAAGTTATTTTTACCTACTTTGCACAGTTATTCCCTGCTCCAAAAATTGACATATTTGAAACAAAACGAAAAAATATTTGCTCCTAGAATGAGATTTTGAATGGCAATTTAAGCCTGGAGCAGATTCTTATACCTGATCATTAAACTTTGAGGTACAGTATTGTAGAAATACCAACAGGTTTCTATTGATGCCTCATCAGAGGAGGCAACTGCAGATTCAGGATGCTTGTCCTGATCTCTGACTGCTCACCTTAAACTACCACTCTGCTCCATTGCAGTGTCCACAGCATTAAAAAGTGCAAATGCATGAGTTAGGCATCTGCAAACCAAAATTTTAAGCCACTTTTATTCATATGTGCAATGATTCATTGAAAAGTGTTGATATTTTGCCTCTGCTGCATGGAACCTGCCAGGTGTCATCTTCCAAGGAGCTTGTCACAGGGGTCTTGTCTCAGAGATGTGCGCTGATGCTGTTGCCTCACATCAGCACTTAAGTAGGAAAGGAAACTAAAAATAACAGCAGAATTTTCTCTTAAAACAATAGTATTAAACAATTAGTCAT